>CAEGAD010072831.1:0-23942 GCA_903067055.1 Poeciliopsis paucimaculata
CACCATTAACTTATGCAAGCGTCAAGGAACGATAGGGGGATAACTTCAATTTATGGCCCTGAAATAGGAACCAAATGATCTAGATCATCACAGATCTAGATCATCTCTAGATCTGTGATGATTATCACACAGAGACACTGCTGGGAAGAAGGTACAGCAGAGCCTGTACTTCCTACCAAACGAAAAACTGCCTTGGTACAGTGTAATTTAAGGTACAGTCTACCACAAACTGTTTGGATTTTTACATTCAGTTCAATGCAACAGAGCATCATTTGCAAAATCAAGAAATTTTCACCTCCCATGTTGCTTCTTTGATGAACGCTATTGACACCTTACAGAAAGAGTAGTCAGCTACTTTACTGTGAAACAGAAATACACATACTGGCACTATTCTATAATATATGTTGCACAAAATATGAGTCTAAGTATTTTGCATTTATCTCCCCTAAAGAAGTTCACATTTAATGTCTATAAAGTGTGAGCATGTGAAACTGAAGTCAAAATCCTTGTTTGTAAGCACAAACGTGGCCAATAAAGCTGATTCTGAAGAGAAACCCAAACCTGAAAAGCGGTTATGTAAGCCACAGCCAGCTGAGCCTGGTCATACAGCATCTTCTCAAAGTGAGGAACGTGCCACGAAGAGTCCGTGGAGTAACGATGAAAACCCTGGAAAAACAGCCGCAGAATGAGGTAGTTTCCCGTAAAACTGTTAGAAACGACGTACAGCAAACACCAAAGCTGTGTGACTAAGAAAATGAGGCTCTAACTGCTTAATTTTGCTTTCAACAACTACTGTTTATCTCACCACAAAACACACTGAGGAGAAGGGGAAGAAAAAATAATACATCTACAGTAAACTCTTGGTTGGATAACCGCAGCACAGAGTGGCATCTTAGTGTCATTGACCCTTTTAGAAGTTAGGTCTCCCTAAATGTGCTACTGTCAAAGTTGCAAACATGGAGTTTGCTGAACTCGACTGAGACTTTAACTGGAACTGTGTGCTCTGATCAGACTGAGAGGGCTTTATGGGATTACAAGAGAATGAAATTGGAGCTGTGCACAGAACTCAAATAAAGGTTGGATTTTCTTCAAAATCTTTGGACACAAGACAATGTGGCCGCAATTTTAAAAAATGTCTATTTTAAGGCTTTTTACACATATTTACTAGATGTACACAAAACATATCCAAGTAAGGAAGGACATGCAAATGGTTAAGTTTCCAAAGGTAGTTAATCTTTTTTTATTTTAGCAGTTTGGCATATCAACTGATATTGATTGTATGGTTTTCTGATTGGATGGATGGCAATCAATTGAACTAAATGATGAGGTTGTATTGAAATGACTTGAATTTGTTAGAGGTTAAACTTGACCCAAAATGGTTTCATATCCAACTGGATATGAATTGGATCTGTTTGTAAAGTACAATGCCTTGAGGTGGCATTTCTTATGAGTCTGTGGTTGAAAAATAAACTGAATTCTGCTCACAACAAAAATATCACATTCATTCATTTTACCACAAATTCAGAAAGTTAATTTGCTCTTTCTTATATCCAGCCTGCTGTCTGATACTGCTATAACCAGATAGTTAGGTTTTACAGCAACTGATTTTTACAGACTGATTGTACATAGAAGACACAATATTTGTAAGATAAATTTGCAAACATTTATGCATGAATAATTTCCTATGTTCCCTCCATGGATACGAACCTGTGCAATGTGGTCGTGGATGCCTCCCAGTGCCATCATTCGGAGTGTGTGCAGGGCCATCTGGAGAGCCTCGACCCCCTCTGAGGTGGAGCAATTCACGGACCAATAAGACATGAGGAACATCATATTCACTGTAGAGGGACAGAAAGACCAGCTCACATGAGTTCTCATTCAGCTGGTGCATCCAGCATGTCTGAACTATGGTGCAAACAGAACCGAGGATGGGAAGAGCTACCATTTTCTGTAGCCATTTAAGCTAAACCATCAGGACAAATGGAAACCAGACCAGAGAGTTGCAGATGAGCACTCTTGCTCCAGGTGAGTCTACCTGGTGAGGGGAACTTTGGAGCATCTTTAAAGCCTCCGTACTCTTCCTCATAGGAGTGGGCCAGCTGCTGGAAGCAGCGATTAGCAACGTCTGGGGCCAAGGGAGGGCTTTCTCCTGGGTTCGCAGTGATGGTTGTGCCTTTCTTTAGAGCGTCAATTATCCTCTCACCACTGGACTCTAAAGTCGCTCGGTTGTTCTGCCACTGCAGAGAGGAAGCCACTTTTCAGAGCCTCTAATTGCAACGTGACATCATGCAATAACTGCTCAATAACAATGACTGCAGTTGGTTTTAGCTGTCAAATTGTCAACATACCGCGCTAAATCTTAAATGTAAGCGTGACGTATCAAAGAAAAAGGGATGCGGTGCTTAGCTACTAATTGCCAACACTATGACATATAGATAAGATTCAAGAGTATCACAATTCACAAGTCAGAAAATAGTTCTAATTTTAAAAAAAATACAGCGATGGTGAGGGAAGTACGCCAGTTACGCTAGCTTGACTTTGACAACCTTAACATGCAGATATGCTGCAGAATTTGGTATGTTTCAGTTCAGTTAAAGGGAACCCACACGCACACTCTGACAGGTCATCAGTACAGCAGGTGTTCTGTTCTTTTGTGTGGGAAATATTTTTTGGCGTTTAATCTTGATACACTAGTGGAGCTGTTGTCAGCTGCCACGACAAAGAGTCTGTGTGTAGAGTAGCTGCCACAGACAGTAAGGAAAAAAGAAGAATAAGAATGGTTGAGTTATTCTTCAACGGTTTTTCCTTTTGTTGTAGCGCGCATCACTGAATTAATAGCACCTTCATCTCCAGGTTTCGTTTTGTTAATGGAACTGTTCTAACACAGCAGCGCAACCGTAGAGTAGTCTTTTTGCCATCCAGCGTTGTGCGCATGCACAAAATACCTGGATGCAAACAATGACATGCAACATGTTTACAATTAGCAGTGCACCAATTGTCTTCTGGCCTGTCACCAATTTTTGAAGAGCCTGACGTGTTTATTCTGACGTTGGCTGATATTGATTTTCTTTTTCTGAAAAGTCGCTGGATATAGAGACAAAGTTGCCAAGTTGGCAACAATGGAGTGACTTTTGTTAACCATACGCATGCAGATGTGAGTTGGTGGGCTGGTCTGCCTGATCACAGCAGAGGAAAAGGGGACAGCGGCAGATTTTCAGACATTTGCAGAAGCAGGTAAGACCTGTTTGTCATACCAGTGTGGGCTGCTTCAGGAAATCGGGCCGACCTATTGGTGCACGCCTAATATTTAAGTCACTTCTTAACATTTTCAGTTTAGTTATCGAGTGTTTCTACAAAGTGCTGCCACCTGTTCAATGATTCTCATCAGAACTGTCTTGAAGCCTGGTCTTCTTCCTTGGTCCCTCGGGGGAAAGTAAGTACCTCCAATAAAAGGTCGAAGGTCGGGAGTTAACCACACGCTCATGGGCCAGCCTCCACCACCACTTGTTGCCTGACATAAAAATAAATGAAAACAACCAAATGCGAAAAAAACAGCCTTTGTTGAGAAAAAAAGTCCAACAAGAAATGCACAAACCTGCACAAAGGTCATGTAGACCTTATCCACGTCGGGTCTCTCTTCTCTGTCCAGTTTGATGCAGACAAAGTTGTCACTGAGGATTTTTCCAATCTCCTCATCTTTGAAGGACTCCCTCTCCATGACGTGACACCAGTGGCAGGTCGAATAGCCCACTGGTGGTTGGAGACGATCATTGAGAGTCAGAAGGCATAACCATAGCAAATGCAGAGTGCTGAGAACAGGCATTTTGCCACTTCAGTGCAAATCTTTTGATAAGTGGTGTGAAGGTTATGCTGTCCTAATCTTATAAAATCAGAGCCCGGTAGCTACTTTGAATAATTAATCAAGCTTACTGTTCAGTTTGATAACTGGGAACAATTGGAATACATGCATGTATGGTTAAGTTGAAATCAGCTGAATTTTGTTGTGAATTGACACAACGTAGATAAAATTGAATTGAATTAAAGCCTTTCTTTATATTTCATGAAGGACCCCAACTGATATATTTTTTTCCTTTTGAGATTCTCTGTTTTGAACTGACGGAAACACAACAAAATCCAATCATCTGGGAATAAGTAATAATAATAATGATAATGTTGATCTGAACATCTTACCTGATAAGAAGATGGGTTTGTCTTCCCTTTTTGCCTTTTCAAACGCCTCATATCCCCATGGATACCTGCAAAAACAGACAAAACAAACAAACAAAACAAATCACATTTCAACATAACAATTTATTAAGATGAATAAATGCCAGGTTTGAAGGGCCTCACCAGTCGACGGGGTTGTGTGCATGTTGTAACAGGTATGGCGACCGCTCTTTGGCCAGCCTGTTTGTGTGTTTGGGATGCGTGGACGGTGGATGGCTACTCCCTGATGCCATGCTGAGGAACACGGATGGACTGTACACACAGCAAAAATACAGCCACGACAACAAACAGTAGTTTTATCTTTATTTCAATATACAAACTTGGTACTACTGTGTATTATTTGACATGTATATGCGGAAAATGTAAAAAGGACACACTGTTAATGAACGTTATAACTATACCAGGGCTACAGCTATCAATTATTTTAACAATTGACTATTCTATCGATTATTTTTGATGATTAATCAATTCATTGCATAAAAAAAAATTGGCATACTTTGCAGATTTTCACGTAAGCCCTTTTTACACACTATTTGTTTGGTTGCCAGACAAATAGTCTGACAAATAGAAGCAATGACTGAAGATATTTGGATGTCAGCATTCAATTTCCCTTCAGGATAAATTTTTTTTTTTTTTGCTGAATCAAATTTCTGAATTTATTTTCTATTAAAAAAATTTAAAAATACAGCTGCCTGGCGTTAAACTGTTATAAATTTACACAATATAAGTTACAAGGTTAAGAAATTGCTGACTTTAGGTAGGTACACCACTCAGGAAGGGCAAAAGTCAAATTTCTATTTGAGAAACATGCCAGTATCATAAACTTTGGTTGCAAAGGAAAGTAGGCTGCAGTGCAAGAGCTATATGAAAATGCAATTATATTATAGGGAGGGATAATTATATTATGCCTTCAAGTGTTTGCGGTAATTAGCAATGATACTTTTAAATTGCATTGACGAATTTTGGATCGTTTTTTTTTTTTTATTGCAGGACGGTTTTTAAGCAGGCACATTTGAGAACTGCAAACTTAAATATTCTTGTTAACCTTCCAAAAGAGGGCCGTTAATGTCCTAGAGCGATTTTCATCACTTTGTAACGCCAGTGCGCCTGAGCTTAAGGTAAAAAAAAATCTCATGACTGGACATGGTCCTTTATTATTTTCTGCCAGCATGTTAAATTCATGGTTTCCCCAATTAAAGTCCCTGAAACGGAAGCTCCACGCCACTGCACTACTACCACCATGTTTCTGCAGAATGCATAACATAATAAAGCAATTAGATTCACAGTATGCTAACAGCTAAAGGTGTCGACGTGAGCCAAACGGTTGCAAGACAAAACCTATTTCACGTTTGGGCAGTACAGGGTAAGCGAACTATCTGTCGAACTCCATTTAATTGTTTTACAATTTAATATAACTAGGCTTGCAGGTGCAGATTCGTCCTCGTGTAAGTATGAGCGTACACTTCACGACATTTTAAGTCTTTTCACTGCTGTCGGCCGACATATTTGCATTAAAAAAAACAATGACTATATGAATTTTTAACATGCGAGCCGCACCGGTATGGCTAATTGTCAGTGTTAGCGAAGACACGTCCGGACGTTCTCATGGTAACCAGTAACAAAAGCTAACGCGTGCTATGTTACAGCTATCAAGATAAGTGCTGTAACATTTTTATCTGTGCCGAATTTAAGGAAAGGGTCTTTTAACTTGAATTAATCGTATTTGTTCAGCAGTGCACTCTTCTTGGCAAAGGTTTAACGTTTTGTCATGTTAAATACCAGTTTTCGACATGGAACTTCAAGTGGCGCTAACTCTCCACTGTTATAATTCCACCAGGAACAAAATGACAATGACGCGCTATAAAATATCGAGCGCCCCCTCCTCTCGTTGTCAGTTGACAGGAGTGTCGTTTAATTATTCTGAGCTCCCCTTATTACCTGAGGTGGCTGGCCGACACCGACTGAGGCTGGAGGAGCAGCTGTGACCTGCCTCTCAGTGGATGGGGAACGTTTTCGAAACTCCTCGTGGGAACAGCGGAGCTCCGCCGCGGACCGTCGGCTGCCAGAAAGGACGCAGCCCCGAAGCGAGCGGTCCCCGCACGAGTGTCTCTAAATGCCGACCAGCGCCATGCCTGTCTCAACATCCTAATCCACTAAGTGTATTACTTTAGCGCACTAGCGTTAGCCGCTTTATTGACATACAGCAGGCTCCACTTCCATGCATAGGAGACGCTCTCTTGCTGCATTTCTCCTCATTCGACGCAAGATGGCGCTCGAGGCAAAAAAAAAAAAAAAACAACAACAAAAAAAAGTTCACACGAAGCACTGAACTTGGTTACAGGGTTTTCAGAGTCTGGGAAAAATATTCAAAAAGATGATAAGTTTTGAAAAATATTTAAATTTACATTAAGTAGCTTCTGTTTTTCCCTCTCGTTCTTCCTTCTCCTTCAGGCCTCCATTCTTTCTTTTTCCTCCCTTGTTCTTCCTGCCTTCCATCCATCCATGCTTTTCTTACAGACCTTGTTCCATTTCTTCCCTTCCTTCTGACCGTCCTGTTTTTAAACTCCCTTTTCTGCCCATTTCTTCCTTATGTCCTACTTCTATTCCTTTCTCGTATCATTTAAGTTTTTCTTCCTTCTGTGTATCTTTTCTTTATGCCTTTCCTTTTTTGCTTACTGGCCCACTTTCATCTCTCCTTTCTTTGAGTCACACCTCACTGTGTTCCTTCAATCTCTCCTTCTCTCCTTCCTGTTTTCTGGTGTTGTCACATTCAAGCTGTAGAAATAAACAAATCCCATGTAAACCGGTTATACTGAAAGAAAATGTCTTTAATTTTATCCGAACTGTTAACTCTCGCCAAAATTAATTATGGAAATTACATGACAATTGTGCATTAAATCTGTTGCATTTAAATTTTGCTACCTGATGCCAATTTATTCAAAAGATTGCTGGGTTTATGTCTCTCAAGAATAAAAACAAACAATGCGTAGAAACAAGAAGTAAAGCATCAAATGTCATTTTAAGTCTTCTTGATAAATATAAAAATTAATCTAACAAGAAAAAAAAGAGGTTTTCATCGACCCTTCGTTCGTTTCGAGTTGAGCTTCACAATCGTTGCGACGAAATCATCTCGAGTCACCACGTCTGAGGCGACGATGTTCATCGGCGTCTTGTCGTGTTGCTGGTTCACCCACCGAAGCAACTTTGGCAGACCCCTTCGCACGACGTTGGTGAAGTTGTCACAAATGCGGAGGATGTACCAGAGGATTCCGGAGTTATGTGGTAAGGTTGGATTCAAGCCACAGACAAAGAAATCTGGACAGAAAGGGACACAGGTGTATTCAGAGGCACGGTGAAGACGTAGGTCGTAGTCGCTAAAAAGGGAAATAAGCTGACAAATGGTTGTAGAAACAAGGAATACTCACATGTGAAGGATTTCTCCTTTTCCAAAGCCTGACACAGTTTGGCTTTAATTACCGCACGATCCATGCTGTTGCCATAGTAATAAATTATTTTTCTCCATAACACAGGCTGTTGAAAATGTATGTTGTCGTACGAGACTATGACGTTTTTGCCTTGATTCCAGCAGTTCTTCAGGGTGGGAGAGTTCTGTGGCGAAACATTATTGTTGTCCTTTAAGAAGGAATACCTTTGAGAGATTTATGACCAAAATGATGGTCAGCAGAAACATTACCGTCTTTGGGAGGAGTTTGTTTCCAAACAGGTTTTTCATGAAGGTGATGAGGTGGTCGTGAAGTTGTTGGGAGATCTTTTTGTCAAACCCCTCAAAGTGGGATAAAGACAAGATGATGATTTCTTTAGGATGACGCTCTGCCCACGTGTTTATTTCCCTGAGTACAGTCTGAAATTAGCGGGTTGGGGGAGGGAATACACAGCCACACTCAATTAAATCTTCTTTATTATATTTAACAAAATGAGCTAACAAACCCCCAAGAAACATAAATGACTTATCAAGGATTTACACTTTGGTCTACGCAGTACCCTTCAGAGATTGAGCGTTTACCTCAACATCGGTTCGGGTGTACAAGCCGTGGTGAAAGAACAGCCTGGTGGGATTTGTGTCGTTTGGCTTGCGGGCAATCCTAAGGTCAAAGTAGCGAGCTCCGGCATTCAGCTGCTCAGTTATGCACACCTCCTGTGATCAAAAGACATGGCAATTCAAACCCCTTTTCCATCTCTCTTAGAAATACATTTGCTGTTAAAACGTTCCTCACCTGAGTGGCTGCCCAAGTGTGGATGATTTTTCGCACGCAGTAGATTCTGCTGAACCTCCTCAGTCTCTCAGGCTCGATGATTCGAGAGTCGATGTCCAGGTCGTAACTCATCGAGTCATGGCTTCCTAGAGATGACAAAAGAAAGTTCCTGTAGGAAAACCACTGCTCTGGGTTATCGGTGTCTACAACGTAACCACTCATATTCAAATTTGGTTTCCTAAAATGTTGAATTTAATATAGCTTGGGCTGCCAGTGTTAATTAGTCCGCGTCGCTGTTTTCTGAGGATCTTCTTACTTTTCCATCGGAAACACCCATTCCGCTCACTCCAAAGGATTTATTGAGATTTTGTGAAGTTCAGTGACTTCTTGAATGAAGATTATACAGAGTGTTTATACAAATAAACACCTTGCATACACTGTGAAGTATTTCCTTCACCGGAAATACACCGTGAAGTATTTCCTTCACAGGAAACACACCCTGTGTATGCAGTATTTCACAGGAAATACTACATACACCGTGAAGTATTTCCTTCAAATACAAATCTGAAAATTGTGATAGCTTTTGTATTCACCTCCTCTGACGCATTAGTTTGTAGAACCATTTATAGTTGCAATCAGAGCAGCAAGTTCTTCAGGTTACACCTCCGCCAGTTTAAAACATGCAATGAGTTTGGTATTTTTTATTTTGTTTGTTTTATTTAAAACAATATTGAGGGTTTGAATATTCCATATTCAATGGAATGTTGATGATTGAATATTCAATATTGACTAATAAATATTCAGTACTAAATATGTTCAATATATTGAACATACTGATCATGTTGAAGGTTGCCTTATTTTTATATTAGTCTGATTGTTCCTAAAAAGGGACTTGCAACTTAATGTTGACCAAAAGCATAAAAATAAATTTAAAAAACAAAAAAATCACAGTTTTGCACATTTGTCTTACAAAAGTAGACATGGTTTTAAGTAGTAGAGTTTGTAAAAACTTAAGTCAATGCCCGGCAACAAGCATCAGATATTGGTGACTCAGTCTTCAGGTTTGATGAATGGTTTTGATAAAGTCTGCTTTGGAGAAAAACTCACTGGATATCTCCAGTTCTATTTCATGTATAAAAAAATAATAATGAAAAAAAAAAATAAATCACAGAATACCAATATTATTTTTTACAAGATAAGTTATTTTTCCAATAACTTTCTTGAGATCTCCAGAAAACATCTCTGTAGCTCATGAACTGATTGGTGTGGTGTAGCGTGTTAAACCTGATTCCATCCCTCAAGTGTCGATTAGAAGAAGTTAGACTAGAATCAGCTTAGATTCTGATAAAGAAAACAAGCCTACGTTCTTTCATCATGACTACGTTCCTGCCTCCTTGACAGGAACCGGATTATCCCACCTGGTATGGCCAGTTTAAACAGAGGGATGGTGTGAAGCTCAGTTGGCAGTTGAGACATCCAATCAGCGTAGCTCATGGTTTTTTTCTCTTTTAGTATCGAACGACCCAAATCTGACTCCTATTCTCCTGAAAACAGAAAAAGTCCAAGAGTAAACCTCACCTGTTGAAGCTCAGAAACATAAATGGGAATGTTCCAGGTGGTACTCACCCTGCTGAGGTAAAACTCTCCTCTTGTATACAGTCGCGTCTGGCAGGGCACCTGTGACGTACTATGCATGAGTTGGCTGACTTGTTACTGTTCTCTGAGCCATTGTGGGAGGAGAGAAGCAGTTGTTTCTCCTGTTGGGTGTTCAGGTGTTATGATTTCCTGTGTAACTTCCTCATACAATCATTACTACCTATCCAGCCCAAACAGACGCAAAACAAGTCTTGCAGCTTTCAACTCTGCAACTATAGCAGGTCAGCTCCTGGATACATCATATTTTATCTGGGCCCAGCTTTAGTGTCTCTAAACACAAACAAGGCTTTTTTTTTTCTTTTTTTTTTTAAACTGTCGTGGAAAAAAAAAAAAAAAAAAAAAACATTTCCAAGCATTGTTCAGGTAAAATCACTCAGTCAGGTTTATTCATGAAATGCACAACTCTGAGCGCTCATAAGACAATAATAATGTAATGAAGCAAGTCTGGATGCAAACGTCTGCCGGGCAGAGACAACACAAGAGTTTTATGCAAGGATAAGGGATCCAAAGCATGAGAAACGGTTGTGATTTATCCCTGATAGCTTTATCAAGTGGGACCATACAAGAAATAATTAAAAACATAATACAATTAGCAGATGTGACCTTATTGTAATTTTTCCACCACATAAACTTATAAGCTGAAAGGATCTACTTGGAATCGCAGCCCTACAAGTTGAATGTTTGAATAATTCCTGGATTATCAGGCGACCAGCTACAGTCATTCCAATGACATGTTTGTGTGTGGCAGACCGGTTGAGCCACAACCAAAGCTCCGCCCCCCACCGTGCCATCACAGGCAGCCGACCAATCCCTGCTCAGTCTGGGCAGATTTCTTTGTTGTACCCATGCAGAAAGTAGAACAGCAGAAGAAACAGTTTTTTAGAGTGATGTACAGTGACGAATTTTCACCACGTTTTTTTTTTTTTTTTTTTTTTTTACACATAGGTCAAAGGTTCTGGTCAAACCAAATATAAGCAAATATCCCTCAAACTTCTCAGATTTCTATTCCGAACCTACGAGAAAGGCCATTTGTCATTTCCCTGCTACATCACATTTATGCACTAAATTGTGCTGCAGGCCTCCAACATGGCGAGGTGCTGCATGCACCATACTGCCTTCTAGTGACAGAAAACATTCACTGCTCCATCGTCTGCCTCAAACAGTGACAGAGCACTGATAGCTGCACAAACTGGCCCGCTGTTGTTCAGGTAAGATGTCAGCTTGACAGAGATAGGCATTTCTGCCCTTTCGATCTGTTTTCTTGTAGGAGAAATTTTCATAAAAAGCACATATTTCTTTAGCAAAATGAGCAATCAGGACAATAAGCTACAGAGAGAAGAAGTCCAATTACTCAGAGTAGAGTGATGGCTCCCTCTGAGGAGGGGGTCAGTCTGGCCCACTGTCTCACCGGGGAATCCTGGGACGCATTTAGGCTTCAGTCGTGCTGGGAACACGTCCCAGACTCACTGGAGTACCTCCTGGAGATGCATAATGCAGGAGAAATGCTTTTAAAATTCATAATTGAAGCAAAAACGTACAGATTTACACAAAGGTCAACAACTTTTTGCATGGGTGCAACATTACCTGTCCAATAGACAGTCTAAAATCAAACGACTGTATGTCAAAGATTAGGATCTGCACAAAGTAAAACATTTAGATAAATGGATAAGTTATAAATTTGACGGCCATCTAAATTAATGTTTTGATTGTTTATTCTATGTTACATGACTTTCTGTTTTTATGTTTGTTATGATGTAAAGCACTTTGAAATGCCTTGCTGAAATGTGCTATACAAATAAAATTTGATTTGATTTGATTACCTAACTTTAAAGCAGAGATGTCCTGGCATGTGGGTCTTTATGAGCGTTTATTATTTCATGAGCATGTCCTCATGCTAAAATGCAGTTTAATGTCATGTAAGGATAAAGAAATCAATTTAAAAAAGTGGGAAAAGTCCTACATGTTTCAGAGTCTACTCAAAACATGTCAAGTTGATGTTTTGATGTGTAAATTCTTTGTAACTTAAGAAAATTTACAAAGATAAAAATCTTTAATTCTTCTTAATTATAGCCAAAATATTTGGGACTCTGGCAATTATTGGCTCTAATTTTGACTCGATGCCTGATAGTTTATCAACATATGAGAAACAGAAAAAATAATGACTTTTCTTTCACCTTGTTCAGTCGTAAAGTATTTTGATATCATCAAAAATATATTGATATTTTGCCTCACAGTTTAAATCTACCCAAACCTACTAATAGTTGAGTAGACAGAAGTGATGAACTGCTCTGGCAGAGCGATCTGATGCAGAACAACTATTACTGCTCTGAAAGTGTTTCTTACATCAAGAGTTTTTAGATCAGAGTCTAGGATTATCTGGCACCAGGTGGTGAAGAGAAGAGAGAGTTGGGTATCCTGGCGGTAGGTTGAAGTGTTACACTGCGGCAAACTTGAACAGCTGCTGAAAGGATTAAGAAGCTGCTGAAACCTGACGTGTAAAGACGGGATTAGTAACGCCTGCTGAGCACCTGAGATGAAAGTATAATCTGCGGGAAGGGCTGCAGAGTACCTGAGGGTACTGTGGGGTTAATTGTCTGTAAAAGGATACGGTGTTAAACCGTAAACCTGACAGTTTCTTGATTTTTTTTATTATTTTTTTTTTTTTTACAGACGAAGTGGTGCTGTAGAGGACACTGGGTTCTCCTCCACTTCCCTGAGATCAGAACCCCTCCTGTCCATCAGTGTTGACGTTTGCTGCTCCATAACTTCCTGATTTTTGAAGTATTAGTCTATCAATTAATCGAATCAATTGAATGCTATTTTGAAACACAGAAGCACAACAGCATACGTGCTACAGTACTAAGGTCTGTTCATAACCTTGTCTGCACTGCTATTAATATGTATTATAACTTTAGAACGCTTGGTACATAATGGCGTTCTCAATTGAACAAAAGTTGTTTAAGCTCATCTTTGTAATAATCATGACCTGGATGACAAAGTCCAAAGTCTATGAATCCCAGATGTGTTCTTTATTGATGGTACATGAGGTCTAAACACTAAAGACACATATTGCGTTCCCTCTATTGCCGACAGTCCCTCTGGACAATTTTTTTTTTTTTATGTGCAGTAAGATAGGCTAACATTAGCCAAAGAAATTAAGATATAAAACACCTCAACTGAGAGGTTAAGGTGTAGGGGTTTAGATTAAGTATGTTTACAAATGAATTTCAAGTACTTTGGTAACTTCTTTGGTTTGTTATTTTGTGCACAAGCAGCATAAGAGACTTGATATTGGTGTCAAGCAGACGTGAAGGTGCTGGCAGAGGAAGATTTACAGCTTTAAGAGATCGGAAGGTCTTCTAGTTAGGGTTGGACCTGCTTGGACATGTCAATATCTAGCCACACTGTCAATGAACCATCTCCTTCATGGAGAAAGCTCAACTTTCTGCTGTTAACTTCTAACAAGCCATCTCGTTGGTAATTACTATGAGTGGGCTACAAAGAAATTAGGAGAGGTGAGGATAAGAAGATAGTAAATAAAGTAACAGTGCATTTGTATATTTTGTTCTTTCATTAATCGATTATTGCTTCGAATCTAAGTTTCTTTCTTAGAACTTGACTGTGAAAATAGAGGGGCTCTGAGAAACCAAGAATTTGATTTTGCTTCCAATGACCACCAGAGGGCAGCAAAGACACTTAGCAGGAACCCAACAAGGAAGCGGAACGATGATGAAGAAGAAGGGGGAAACATTGTGACACATCAAAGGTAGTATAAATGTAAATACATAGACTCATGATGTTAACAAGTCATTTCAGACAAGAGCAGTTTAAGGGTTTTTGTGTCTTTCTACATTTAAGTTCATGTATTATTGCGCTGTTTTTGCAGACGGTGTGTTTGAGACAATCCACATATATTTTGACGGTACAGAGCAGCACGTGACTATCACTGACGTTTCAAAGGTTTCGATTTGATTATTGAAGACTTGAAATATTGGAACATGGTTCGGCTCATCTATTGCTCACCAGAACTTTACCGAATGTTTCGTTATTTGCAATATTTCCGTCGGCGGAACTCATTAAGGACGAAAGCAGCAATCCAGAAATAAATACTTGCATTCAACTGTGTGCGGTTTTTCTCATGCCGAATTATTTGGAAGATATTTTAGATCAATACGGAAACATTGGCTGACGTTTACCTTTAACGTCCACGAGCGTTTCTGGTGTTTACACAGAAAACGGTGAAGATTTTCGCTGAAGTTTTGCTCTGACTATGTAAGGGTTAAGTTGAAACCTTCAGCTGTCATGTATTTCATTGAGCTTTTGTGTGATTACCAAGAAGTGGATAATTATGACGTAAAATGAACACATTTTTATATTAAAAAGTCTGTTAAGTGTGGCGTGCTTTTCTTTTGAGCCCCCCTGAGCCAACATCTGGCTCAGTCATTTGCATCTTGTAGGTTTTCTTCCAGGATTGTCCTAGTTCCATCCAGCTTCTCTCCCCAATTGTTAGAAACAAGTTCCCACAGCATTATTTTGCTGCTTACATTGTGTCAGGGGTTATGGTGTGTTCAGGATTATATGCTTGATTCAAGCTGGGCTGTCTTTTCTCCTAACCCTGCTCAAATTCTTTCTCCCCGACCCGTCTGCTGCCGGCCATGATGACATTTGTTTTTAATGTTCTCCATCAAACAGTTGGAATCTTCACAGAACAACTAGATTTATACTGAGATTAAATTATGCAGCGACTTTGACAGGATTTCGGGGCATTAAACCCGATTTTCATTATCCCTCTACTTCACAATTATGCATTAGTTGATGTTTACCATACATAATTCTAATAGAAAACACTGGAGTTTGTTGCTGTAATGCAACATAAACCCTGAGAGCTGTATTTTTTTTAATTGTTCAAACAGCTAGTATACCTTAATATCCATTAATAAGCACAATGGAAACCATGTTGGTTTTACAACAATCTTCCTTATCTCTGTTTTTAGGTGTGCAGCCAATCAGCACAAAGTAAAGTTAATGGTGTTTCTGGATTGTCTGCTTTGCAGGGAAAAGGCTCATAATTTCAATGGGGCCAATCAGCAAACAGAAGGAGGAGTTGTGAACGAGTTACTTTGCTGTTTTACAATTGCAGTTGGTCTATATAGGGTTGTAGTATGGCAATGGTGGCGGAGGAAGTGAACGAAGCCATACACGGCCACACTTCCAAATGCTGAGCAATTTAAGCCGGAGCGAGAGGAACGCTTAAGACATTTCACTGCTAAGAAAGATGTTGTTCAGATCAACACTTTTCTCAGTTGGGGATGATTGTTTACAGCGCACTCACTTTACGCTTAGCTTCACAGTGTAGCTGGTGCATTACATGCATCACGGTCAAACGTGAGCGATTGGGTAAAATCGGACCCGGTCAGTTCAAACTTCAACAGAGTACATGCCTCTGGCAAGCAATAGTATCTCTATAGCTGAGGGTTCAGACTATCTGTCTGATAACATAGAACAAGGGGCCAGGCTAATTTAAGAGGCGTTTTCTCTCAAAATGGTTGCTATGGCAACTTGGTGACAGCTAAAAGATGCCACTCTTTGTCGCAGTGAAAGTTTCTTGACAGCCTTACCATCCACTGTGCCTTAAACTCAGCTCTTGTCCTTCCAAGTTGGGAGTTTTGTGGTTCTCTGACTTCAGCATTTTTTCCACCAGGTTCTATGTACCAGCTGAGGACCTCTGAGGAAGAAGAATACAGCAAGGAAATCTCCAAGCTCAGGCAGGCGGTGTTGCAAAACAATGACATACTCCTCGACAACATGCTCTGCCAGGAGATTTACAAGAAAGTCATCAACTGCAGAGGGGGATGGGGCATCGCAGGCACTCCTCTCCACGCCGCCGTGTCTAAAGGCCACCTCAGCTGCCTGCAGGTTCTGCTGGCCCACGGCGCTTGTGTAGACACCGTAGACGTCAAAGCCCAAACGCCTCTTTTCAACGCGGTTCGCGGAAGATACCTGGACTGTGTCCTCACCCTCCTCAGAGCTGGCGCCAACCCCAACGGAAGCAGGTCCAACAATAGCTCCCCGGTCCTCACCGCTGCCAGGGAGGGCGACGTGGAGATCCTCAGGCAGCTGCTGGTTCACGGCGCCGATGCGAACTCTCGTTCTAAGGTTCTGGTGTGGCCCTCCTACGTCAGGGTGACTAGCGGACCGCTCTACCTGTCTGCGGTTTACGGACACATTGAGTGCTTTAGGCTGCTGCTCCTCCACGGCGCCGACCCCGATTACAACTGCACGGACGCGACCTTCCACAGTCTAGCCAAGCCGCCCAGAACGGTGCTGGAGATGTGCCTCAGGTACGGCTGCGGCGTGGAGTACATCCAGCTGCTGATCGACTTCGGCGCGAATGTCTACCTCCCTACGCTGATCATCGAGAAGTCCACGAAGCAGAACGAAGCAGTGGAGCTGCTCCTGAGTGAGAGAGGTATGCAAAACCCACTCAGTATAACTCATATACTGGAGTTATACTGAGTGCCAGGAGTTTGTTATACTGGAGTTGTACTCCAGTATATGGGTTACTGGAGTACAACTCATATACGAGGCAAAGCAATCCCAGCAGGACTCGCTTTGCCTCCATAACTCAACACATCATCAGATAGAGAGATGCATCCTCTAATGGAAGATTCCTTTAATAAAACATTTTTTTCCTCCTCCTTTTTCCATCTTCAGGAACTCCCAAAGCCTTGACCTCACAGTGCCGACTTGCTGTGCGAAGACACCTGAAAAGCATCAACAAGATCCACTGCATCGACGAGCTGGACATGCCAACCAGTCTGAAACGCTTCCTGCAGCATCAAACAGTCCCTGTCCGTTTTCAGTAAAGAAGAAAGTGTGCGTTATTTTATCATGTCTTTATTTCAGTTTAACAGCAGGTCTTTGCATAATGTGTCTTAAAACGGCTTCCTTCTCTTCATGGGCTGCTCTGTTCAGAGTGTTCAGTTAGAAGATTAAATCTTTTTTCTATTTCTTAAAGATGTGGCTACTTAGAAGTTGCTGACTCGAGTTTTGTACAGGTGTATCTCAATAAATAAGAATATGATTGGAAAGGTTATTTATGTCAGAAATTTATTCCAAAAAGAAGCTCATGTAGAATTGGAAAATTCACCCAAGAATTTCGCGGCACTTCACAGGGAGTGGACTTGAGTCAATGCATCAAGATGCACTTCGCACATGGACTACAAACGTCGCATCACTCGTGTCACGTCACTCCAGAGCCGACAGAAACTTCTTACCTGGCTGTGGAGAAAACCAACTGGACTGGACTGTTGCTCAAAGTCTTCTTTTCTGATGGAAGTAAATTCTGCATTTCACCTGGAAATCAATGTTCCAGGGGTTTGGAGGAAGAGTGGAGAAGCACGCAATCCATGATTCCTGGAGTCCAGTGTGATGCTTCCACAGACTTTAATCTCCGAATTCTAACTCTAATTTCAGAAAATAGCATCCTTCCACCATGTCAACTACAAAATAGTGATTGAAGCTGGTAGCTCCCAAGTATCCACATGCATTATGTCAGCATTCTGACAATAAACTTCAAACTACTGGCTTTTTTCTTTTACTGCCCCTAATCCTTCCCTGTAAACAAACTCTCTAAAAATGAAAGAAAATCACTTTGTCGCTTTGTGTTTTACATTTGCAACTTCTGAAGTTGGCCACTAGATGGCAATAGATGAAGTTGCATTTGAAAGAAGAAAAATTAAATACAAGCTCTGCTGCATAAAAATATATGTAGTAAGCGTAAAATTAATTTATCCTCTTGTACAGTAGCATACCTTCACAAATTTAATATTGTTAAATCTGTGATTTAACCGCGTACGTTTCTAAATCAAAACTTATGCAGTTTTGATTTAGGAACGCATTTACTGAGTCACGTTGCCAAAAATTTCATATTCAGATGCAATACTGACCGTCTCTATTAGTACATCTGTAGGTCAGTCAGAAGAAATACAGAAAATGTTCAATATATTCAAAGTTTTCTTAAAGGTAAGCTTTTGTTAAAAGTAAAAGCAGCAGTAATTATGGATACATATACAGCGCCCTCTAACTTTCCCTCTGGTAACGGGAAAGTAAAACTTCATATCATTATCAGTACCACTTGGAAACTTTTTGTTTTGATAGATTTTCAGTGAATATCTCGTGCTGCTATATATTAATCCCCAATAAAATAAACTACAAAACTGTTATAATATTTAAGAAGTTGAATGAAGGCTTCTAAATGTACTTACAGGATGAAACTTTGGAGTAGTCCTGATATCTTTAAACTTCACCCAAAATATAAATTGTATTTCCCAACATATTTTGAAGTGATGCTTCCCTTCCCACTTTGGCTCATGACACTTTGTTTTTGTTTAAAAAACTAGAATTAGCTCTTGTATTATTTATTTTGTCTGATTACACCATTTTCCAAAAATTAAATCAAATGTTACAACCTTATGATTACTTTGAATAGCCCCTTTTTTTTTTTTTTTTTACCAAATATTTAACTCTTAATTATATTTGTTGACTAGTTTTACTTCTTCAAGAGTAAAACCATGCTAAAGTAGTGCTACTCTTACATAACACATTTCTTCTTTTTTACCACCTTAGATTAAAACAAATTTTGTTAAATTCCAAAGATAAGCAGGTGTGATTCCCCTGATCGACCAGTAGGTGGCAGGAGACTTACACTGCCCTGCAAAACGCCCCAGCAAAAACACTTGAGCCATTTTACACCATTGTGTGCATTGTGAGAGGCAAATATAGATTATGATATATAAATACAAAAAACACCAGATTCAGTACATTTAAATTACTAGTATGATGTAACCTTATTAAATCCCATAATGCCATGTTCAGCTGAAAAAAGACAAAAGAATAGTTTTTAAGCTGTCATATTAAATATATTTTTTTCTGAAAAAACACCAGCAAACAAAACCTTCACTAGAACACGAATCATAAAACCTTCCCGTCTTATTCAACTGTAAGAATATCATAGAAAACATGTCAGTTCAAGTACAGGAATCATTGCATGGAAAAGTTTGCTCACAGTTCAACTTCAAGTAGCGGTAATTAGATTCAACAACTGGTTCCCTTCTTTAAAACTGAGGTCAGCTGTGCTTCTCTTGGTTTATTTATTTTAGGTCGCCGTGGTGTCCTCAGCCCAGCCCCACGTCTAGTGACATCATCACGACAAATCCCAGAATGGAGGTCCACGAAGCCAGTCTGCCGTTACCGCTGGTAGCGCCAATAGACAAGGGACAACAGCAGAGGACAGATAGGTAAATGACTCATTAAAAAAGTATTAATGGCAGAAATTTGGTGATTAATCTAAAAAAAAATTTCAAGAAAAAACAAGGAAATTTCTGAATTCCAAAAGTCAAAAATTTCGACTTTTGGAGATTTTCTGAGAAATTTCCATGTTTTTCTAGAAAATTTCTGAGATTTCTCTCAAAATTTCATTTTTTTTTCCCAGCACTTTTGGTGCTCAGAAATTTCCTTGCGTTCTCTGAAAAATTTCTGAGATCAATCTCATAACTTCTGTGTTTTTTTTTCTTGCACACTGAGTTCTTTGGCGGAAATGTACGTCTGTCTTTTTTTTTTTAAATCTGCAACGGTCCTGATTTGCAGCCGTACATTAGCACTCCAGCTTTCTGTCCAAACGTTAGCCATATTTTCCCACTAACCTGACTTGAGCCTCAGGAATGATGTCATCCACGACGACGTAGACCATCGCTCCGGCAGCAAACGCCAACGCGTACGGCAGCAGAGGTTCTGCGAGTACGACGGCGACGGCGCCCAGCAGGCCGGCGACGGGTTCTACCATTCCACTGAGCTGTCCGTACCTGGTGGAGAAAGTGACGTCATGACGGAGGATCTGCTGTAGGCCAGAACCTTTACAGAGCCATGCGATGAGAAGGTTTTACCTACCAGAAGGCCGTCCACGTTGAGGCACCAGAGCCCCTCAGAGGCAGGCTCACCGCCAAGCCTTCTGGGAAATTCTGGATGCCGATCCCGATAGCCAGATTTCTGAAGGAGAGCAAACAATCGATAATCAAATAAAGGTTGATAAAAAAAAATACATGTAATCAAGCAACATCCTGTGAAATGTCTTAATTTACTTTGGAAAAAAAAACAACTTTAGATTTAGATCCAAGTAGGAGAATTTGGAGTTTTTCATGAAACACAACTTCAAAATCCAATATGGCTACCTCGCAGGTATCAAACTTGGAGACAACTGAAGTTAGAAAGACCATCTTGTTACAGATTCTTGACAAAGTATTCATACCTGATGAACATTTACATTTTGTTCAATTACAAGTTGAACCAGATATTATATTACAGTTTTATGTGATGAAACAACACAGGTGCAAAACTGTAAAGCAGAAGGTGAAGATGCGCGACTTTCAAATCTAATTTTCAAATCATTGCATTCGTAACTAGCTCCTTTACTCTGACGCCCATAATTGAAATAATGCAACCATTTGCCTTCTGAAGTTGACTGCTTCTAGAACAATGAATGAAGTTTGTTGTTAAAATGGGACAAACTGTGGAGAAGTTCAGGAAGTGTGAATTCGTTTGCAAGATGCTGTAAATATATGACATCAGTAGGTTGAGTTGCATCAGTTCACAACTGAATCAGGACTGGCTGCACCATTTTCGTCTTCATCTGTACCGACTTCTCCCATGCTGTTCTGTTTGAGATGTTTCTAAAGGGGCAAAGGTCAGCTTCCTTGAACAACTCATCGTTTCTGGTCGTTTCCAGCTCTGTGTCCCAGTTACTTCATCTGTACTGCCCTTATAGATAATTGATATCAAGATTTATTCTTAGTACAACTAAAGTCAGCCCAAGGACCAACATTAGCACTCGCTGCACAGTTTGAGGAAAAACTTTTTTCAGTTAAATAACAGTGCAGGGAAGGATTTTGCACTGAATAATGCTGTTCTTATAATGTGTATCCTCATATTAATAATACTGATAGAGCTTACTCTCCAGGAACAACAACATGATTTATTTTAGCGATCAAGTATTTGGCTGAATATTCAAACTGGGAGGATTCTAACCAAGTGTGTGCAGTTGTTTACCTTAATGATTTATTGAGGCACTCGGCAAATTATAAACAGGAAAACCGAAAGTCTAAACAGTGGGATATGAAGACTAGTGTTTCAAGAAACTGAGAACGTTGAGAAACTTTAAGTTTTAAAGTTCTAACAACAGTTTTCTGATCGGATGCAAAGGGAAATAGCCATTTCTCAGAGAGCTACACATGTTTTGCTACACAAAACATAGCAAACTAATTTATTTACATGTCATATAGTCTCACTTATCAAAATGTTGCATGGCCAACACATTTTTAATTTCGTCGTTTTTTTTTTCTTCCTCGAAAGATAAAAATGACAAAGATCTGCGTCTGACTTAATGTTTCCAAACATATTTGTTCTCCTTATATCATGCAGACCTATTGCCTAAGTAACATAAAGCCGGTTGTATGAAGATAAAAACATTGTCTTTATATAGCCCCAATACTGAAAACTTAGAGCAGGTCCTTTACTGCTTATAACACTTTCAAACTGGGCATCTGTCAGAGAATTCTTGGTCGTGAATAAAAAAGCGAGAGTGACTAAATTCAAGTTCGTTTTTTATTCTTTTTTTTTTACCCAACATCTGCAGAGACCAAATGGCTCAGGACTTTTCATACACACTCTAGATGTGGCGTTAAGCTGGGCCAAGTTAATAGTTGACAGTTGAACCGGGCGCAAGAGGATGCACACCAACCGCACCGTTCCCAAGCCGTGCGTTGGCAAGGCGTGTGCCGCTTTGTCGTGCACTTTTGAATTTTTGGAACTTGGAACGGATCGCATGTGCCACTTTTCACCCAAATTGGATTATCTGGAAGATGTTCTTGCAGAGCAGGTTGGTCCTTTTACACTGGCATTTACATAATCCCTCTATGAAGGCTTATGTTGGTAAAATGTAGCACGTGCGCTCAATGTGAACTTTCAAAAGAACGGCTATACCTCAGCTTTTAAAAGCTTCAGACGCCGAGAAGAGCGTCCTCTGAAGCTCACACTAAGTAATAACACAAACTCAAAGCATAAAGGGATGTGCAGTACCCACAGAATGTTGGCATGCTGTGGGTAGCTATGCCCACTAAAATTACTCTAATTCTCTCCACTGCTTGAACTGAGTCACATTACATGGCCTTATTGGCCCGAAATAACAGCCCAAAGGGCTTAACATAATCTTAATCTCAAAGGATCTCATCATATGACCTCTCACCTCTTTGTCCTTTTGCTTCCCTTTCCTCAGGCTCATTTTTCTCATCACCTAAACAAGTCAAAAGCAGCTTTTCTGCTTCTCTGGTGCGGTATCTCCAGATTGGAAAAGAACTTATTGTGATAAGATTTACAGATGCAGGAAACAACCACATCTCCCACTCCTGGAGATGGATTATTGGTTTTTTATTGCATCCATAACCAACTGATGGCTTTTGATTGATGTTTCTCTCACAAACCTCTCGACTCTTTGTAGAACAGCTGCATTTATACTGACAATAAATGACGTACAACTAATATATGAACCAATTCAATGTCTTCTGAGACCAAATGGTTGCCAAACTCGTTGGTCAAGTGAAAAGAATATAATAAAAAAATTCTAATCTGACTTTACCTGCTCAACAGTGAAATGATGCAATATTTTATAAAACGGGTCAGATTTTTTCCCCCTCTAGTACAGGTTTGTGTAAAACAGCAGAATTATGTAATCAGATTTTCTGAACAGTTCAAGGCCAAGTACCAGCTGGTTGACGCCCCAAGATGATGGACTAATTTTTTATTTATACTGCAGACGTATCTGCAGAACCACGTAGCTCTGCTGAGGAGCAGATTAAGCAGGTAATTCCACGATGTAACCACTAGATGGCAACAGCAGGCATCTTGTGGTTACATAAGACACACTTATTTTAAGTTTATTTATACTAACAAATTTTAAAAGGTTAACATCGAAACATATTTAAATGTAAATAATCATTATATTTTTCTTGCCGTCATAAAATATCTTAACATAATATGTTTGAACCAAATACCCAAATTAAAGACAGAGTTTTTCACCAATTAAAAACCTTGATAGTTGTCTTACCTGGCACTCTCAAAGGTAGCAGAAGTTGTTTTTCCTATGGCTCCGAAACCGACCCCCACAGCCAGGCCCTCTGCAGAGGCAGGAAAGAAATGGCAGACAATTGATTTTCATCACTTTGTGTCCCACACTATAGGAAAGAGGAGGAGGAAAAAAGGTCGGCCTTAGAAAACGGATAAATAAAGCAGCAAATGACTCAATATCACAGGTAGCACAGTATACGGAGCAGAGGAATGAAAGAAAAATGAAAAGATATCACAGGCTTGTCACCTCACTGAACACGGTGAGGATTTCCACGGTGCATCGTTTTCTTCTGTTCTTTTCTTTGCTGCCTACTGTCAGGTTTCCAGCCCTGATATGCAGGGGCAGCTCCGAAGCATGTTTGTTGAACTACTTATGTATTCCTGAGAGTCAATTGTTATAGGAAGAAAAAAAAAAAAAGTATTTATCCAAGCACTGTAGAGGTAAAACTAGAAAATTCCTGAAGAAATTTAACCTGGGCCTGCCAAAGTGTGCCCGTCGGATTGGACCCAGCGTTCTGATGCTAAACATTAGCATCAATGCTAAGTTTGGCTAAAAAATTACACAGTATCATAAGCATGTTTACTAACATGTACTTGCACCATTCAGTATGTTAAAATAAGTGTATATGCTAAAATTAGCCAAAATGCTAGTGTTAGCATGAAAACTTT
>CAEGAD010072834.1:0-22521 GCA_903067055.1 Poeciliopsis paucimaculata
ATGAGAGAGGCTGATGGACATGAGAGAGGCTGATGGACATGAGAGAGGCTGATGGACATGAGAGAGGCTGATGGACATGAGAGAGGCTGATGGACAGTCCCAACCACCAGGTCATCTCTCTATGCAAGGTTTACAACAGTCACTCCATGATCGCCAACTTTTTTGCTATATTTTGCACACACACGCTCTAAAAAATTTAAGAAAGTCATACTTTTAAAGATTGGTGATGGGCCAGAAAATTGCTACTTGTGCACCTTTAATGCTTCTTGCTCAGCGAAGTAAGCTCACACGAACTCATCAATTTTAGCATTAGCATTTTGGCTAATTTTAGCTTATACACTCATTTTAACATAATGAATGGTGCAAGTCCAGTGAGCATTCTTGTGATTCTCCACATGATACTGTGTAATTTTTTTAGCCAAGCTTTGCATTGATGCCTATTTTTAGCATCAGAACGCTGGGTCCAAACTGACGGGCACACTTAAGCAGGTCCCGGCTAAATTTCTTCAGGGATTTTCTAGTTCATTCCGTTGTCTGTCATCTTGAGAAATCGTGTCCCTGATGCTCCGCCCCCAGGCGCAAGAAGCGTCCAATTTGGACCAATAATAATCAAGCATTCATGATGAACGTTTGCCAGAACAAGTCGGACATTTTTTCAACACCACCACCAAAATCCTCTTAGTCAGTGATAAAATTAAGACATTCTTACGTTATTCATTTAGAAAATTACAAAGCCTCTTTCGCGGCCCCGAAGCGCCATGGCCCCGGGCTGCAGCCCCGCTAAGCCCATGCTAAAATCCGGTCTTGCTGACCTTTTGTGGTACTGGTTGGAAAATACCACAATTAATGTTTTGAATTAACACATCTGTTGCTCTTTTTGCTATCCATCAGGCCATGTACACACAGAGCCACATAAACACAAACATTCACTCTCCTCTCTTGGGATTTTATAGATTCATTAAAATCCACATAATTTTTCTGTTCATTTTCTCTTTTTATTATAATTTTGGTTTTAGGAGTTTTGTACAGAATAATGTGGCGCGTGGTAAGTTGGTGTGTTGTGCTGCATTAGTCAAAAGCAGACAAAAAATTGTTTACTCACACAAAGTATTGCAATTACTTGCCATCCTAAGAGCATTCCCCTCAGCTTCACACCCTCCTGTTTCATCTTACAGTCGAAGTATTTTCCCTTCATTTAATCCACAGGCAATTGTTTCTCCTTTCTGCTACAGTAGACAGGGACTTGATGATTCCTGGTAAGAAGTGACTCTTTGCTCCTATCTGGGAGTAGAGGTGGATCATACAAGTCTCAATTAATCCCCTGTATCCCACTTCCCCAAGGAGCAACTTCAACGTCCAGGCATTCTGGGATTGGCTGTGTTTTTAGCTTCTCCCTCAACACTGTCCTTGCATTGAAGCGTTAACTCTTTGCTGCTATCTACCAAAGCCAAGCTGCCAGTTCAGTGTGTTGTGATCATAATGTTGGGGAAACACAAGCTTCTGTCCAGACTGACTTCCCATTTCAAATCCAGAACAACTTGTTCCATATTTACCTACTTTAAAGGTAAATATTTCTCTAAAGGAGGTTTCAGTCTTCAGCACACTGATATTACCAGTGCACTGATAATATCCAAGAGATATTATCAGCTTGTGCATCCTGATAATATGTGCCGAGAGCAGTGCTTTCTAACCATGGCCCTAAAGGCACACCTTTGTGAATGTTTTAGGTTTTTCTTTGCTTCAGCTCATGATTTTGATTGATGGCTAATTAACAGGTGTTGGCTGAACTGCAAACTTCTGAATTGGGTTAGACACCTAAAACATCCAGGACAGTGTGCCTGGAGGACCAGGGTTGGGAAACTCCAACAAAAAAATGTATAAAGTAAATCATTCAAATTGATTCCACTTCTTATTTATGAACAATTGTGATGATTGTCTGAGCAGAGTGAAGGCGCTAGGCACAAGCCTTCCTTGGGAAAAGCTTGTGCATCCTGATCACATGTGCCTTAAAAATGAAGGCGTTTAGATGAGGAGATGAAAGATTCTCCACACCACTGCCTATGATCTCGTGATTTCTGGAAAACAGTATGTTCTCCAGAAACGTAAAAAACATGTTATTCATTTGTTATATGTGCAACTCTACTTTCTTTTGAGCTCTTTATGGCATCACTGCATATTCATCAAAGTACCCTTTTTGAACCATTTGCATTGCAATCAGCCTAATTTAGTTGTACAATTTAAATGCTCCTAGGGAGAAAAAAGGAGAAAAGAACACCACTTCTCTGGCAAGAAAGTCAGTTTGGGGAGCGTAGGACCTATGCCTATGGTATAGAGCTGTGAATGACTGTGTAAACTCCTGTGAAGTGCCTATTTACACACCAGTGTCTCAGGGGCAATGTCAAATCTAATGCTGATTGAGCCTTGCCTCTCACACTCCTGCTTCAAGTTGACGGCATGCCAATGAGTTGGGGTTCAAAGTGTGTGTGAGAGAGTGAATAGGGATGTTTGAGCTGCAGAGACAAGAATGAAAGCAAGTCATCATTTGCCACAAAAAATGATTGCTGTCTTTGTAGTGCTAATATGGAAATGTTGGAGTAACTTTAAACTTACAACATGTAATCCAACAACAAAATTGGAACTTTGGCAGAACGAGAGTTGCTTAAAGGAAGGCCCTTTAAATATTAAGGGCTGTGTTCTGCACAGCAATCACAGCTATATGCCAAATTTTGTCCAACAGCATTGGAGTACATTTGTGAATCTACAATAAAATGTAGTCTCACAAGAGAAAATGAAGGCAAATATATGAATGGATATGCACTGACAAACACCCAGCATTAGAAGAGAGGAGCTTGTTCTGACCAGAACAGTTTTTCTGTTGTACACAGTTGCACAGTGTACAACTGTGCATCAGTCGTACACTGATGCACAGACATTGGAGTCTGTTTGTCAGCTGTCATCTAAACATGAGTCAATTAATCTTAAAGATTAATGTGAGTCTTCCTGTACCACCATCAAGCCTTTACCCTCCATAAGACAAAACTCATGAAAGTGATATTATTATTGAACGCTGCACTTGGAGGAAGATCAGAGACAGCAAGAGTTTTAAAGGCAGTCTGATGAAGTAGCCTAAGCATGACTATTTTACTTAAGATAAAACACTTCCTGAAGCAGCAACATTGGAATGGAAAGTTACTGTTTAAGGTTTTTGTTTGAATCTTGTTGCACATACTGACTTGAGAGCAGAGTGACATTTAGGTTTGTAATTTTTATTTTTGTGTTCTGGGTATGCATTTTTTAAAATGATACAGATCCTACTTGTCAATGCAAATTTATGTTATGTATGGCACATGGTTTGTTTGAAATATGACGATTACCTTAAGTGTAAAAATGCCAGAGAAGCATACCATGACTCAATATAAATAAATACTGTCAGATCCATGAATCACTTCACTTTAGAACCTTAACCTTGTCCTTTTTATCCCCAACAGCCTTGGCAAACAAGAATATTATATGGAAGATTGTAAAGACAGTGATCAATCTGCATTACATTTACAAACTACTAAAACAATGCTCACCTTTTCTCCTTGCTGCACTTCTGTCATACTGTCGCTACTGCCTTAGGCTCAGAAGAGAAAGCATTAAAGAAAAAGGTCAGGCCTCAGTTATTAGGCATGGTACTGTTTGCTAATAGCTCTGCCTGGACAGGCAGTTATTGATTAGAATCTGTCTCTTCTACAGCGGTGAGGAACACACACATTTTGTTTGTGCTTCCTAATTGAGCTCAGTTCACCTTGTGGACACACTTGTAGTCGCATTACAGATTAAATATTTCAGCGTGCTTCAACAAACAAAAGCACATCTATGTCTGACAGCACAAGGGCACAGAAACACACCTGCTTGCAGATAAAGATTTAGTTGCCATAAGGTGCACTAATTATTGGTGCTTGGGATTGAAAAACTGCAGTGTTCTGCTCCTACACAATCAGGAGATCACATATTAACTTTAACATTATTAAAACAAAGAAATTTAAATAAAACTCATAGATTACAGAAGCTTTTTGTGTTTTTTCAAATACTTTTTGTTGCAAGTTGAAAAAAAATATATAATTTTTTGCCAGATAATAAAAATAAAATCTTCCAAAAAAAGGATTGAAATGTTTAGGTGCGAATCACGCCGACATTTGAAAGAAACATTACACAATAAAGATAAATCTGAAAAAAGGTAATGATTCTCACATTACCAATTTTGTCCATTGCATCGAACTGGCAAATTCCAACTGAGGTTCCTCTATCCTCCACCAGAGGGCATAAGACAAGTTTACAATTTTATATATCAGCTTTTTGAGGCAGAGGTCACAGAAGTGTTATGGGGTAAAAACTCGAGAATTTCTGAACGAAACCACAGTAAGTGGTTATCTCTAAAACCCATTAAGAACCCTTCATAATTCTTATCATTTAAAGTCAAGTTACATTGTTGAGAGCCAAAAAGCCAAAGAAAAGCATTGCTTGAATTATGTTCAAATGTAGACATGCATTGTGACTCCAAGAATGATCAAACTAAAAGAACCTCCAACTTTTATGCAAAGCTAAACCTGCTCAGGGCAAACCTAGTCTCAATCCCAGATCAGGAAATTTGGAGGAAGAATAGTAGATTACTTTTAAACCACAGAGACTTCAATGAAATGTCAGCAAACTCTGTCCAAAGAAGGACGTAAAATTGGTCCTTAGGTTTCCTTATTCTTTTTGAATTCACATGTGATAAAACACGTGTCTTTTCCAGCCATGAGGCATGTGATGAATTGCAGTTTAGCAAAAGCCACTGTTCTGTGGAGGGTCAATAACTCATCTATGATCAGTGAGTGTGACCACAGTGACACACTGATCAAAAGTGTATGAGACTCTCTGTGATCAACTGTATATCTGTCAATGCTTTGCCAAGTGACACAACCTTAAAACAAATCTAGAGCTTCATGCTTTCCACACAGTTCCATTAGTAATACTATGCCTCAGCAAGGGGAGCTCTAGCCTGCAGGGATTTTTGCATCATAAATCACCTTGTGATTATGAATTGTATGCAAGACCCCACTTGGTGACAAATTAGACACCCTGGAGGAGCAACAGTATGCAGTGACTTTAAAAATACTTGTTTCTGGCTTTTTAAAATGTTAATAGCTAAATAGTCACTTTAACAACCCTAAACAAATATTTAGTTTGACCTTATGGAATACATTTTCTAGTGCTTCTCCAAAAGTTTACAATATTTTGAAGCAAATCAGTCAGATATGGTGCTAAAATGTAAAAAAAAAACCCCCCAAAACAAACAGAATAATGAAAACACAACTACAAAAAAATAACTACAAAGGTGTAATAAGCAATTTCACCTCATAATTATATAGCTACGACATCTTCAAGTGGCTGTGGTGGGAAAGGTGAAGCACAAGGTCGGTATTGTTTTTATGTTCTTTCTTCTCTCTTGCCATTGAGTGATGAGAGCAGAATTGAGGATTGGTAAATACCCATTTGTATTTACCAAAAAGGTATTGGTAAATACATGCTCTCTCTTACCCAGGAATCAGCAGCTATTTCAGGTGGACACTTCAGCCAGGCTGCTAATTCTGGTGCACACATTTATTTTCACGGAAGTCATCTTTAAGAGATTCATAACGTAAACATATTTTTTAAATGAAACCTTTACTGAGAAATTGCCATGCTTTGAGCTACAATATTTTGGACTTATTAGGCTTGCACTAGCTAGAGCCAGAAAGGCTTACTTGAAGGTAGATCTGAACTACATTTTTCACCATAACTCAGCTTTTTATATGTTCATTTATTCTATGCAGAGTTTTAAAATACTTTGTCTGTTCAGAAACTGTCTAAAACTATTCATGTTTTCTTAGGTTACCATTCCAGACAAAGAAATTGGTTACAAGGTTGAATGTTTGTTTCTAAAATTCCTATTTGATACCATATAATGCCTCCCATCGACTGACGTTTCATTCATTGTTGATGAGAAATTTCAAAGCACAAATGAATACACATCAGGACACTGGTTTTGTGAAAGATGTGTGGGATACTGACATAAAAAAGAGTTTGGAGAGAGGGCGTGTGCGTGGGTGTGTGTGTGTGTGGGTGGACGGTTGATAGAAAAACGAGGAAATCAGACAGTACAGATAGTAGGACAGAGGAGGGGCATCACTGTTGAGCTTATTAGGATTGACTCCCCCATGCTTCAGACAGTTTTAATAACTGTTCTTTATTGTAATAACAGAGGGCTGTCCTACCATAGATGGTTTCAATTTCTCCAGCAGTGTCCATCATGCACAAGGCAGATTAAATGTCTTGTGTGGACTAATCGCAGACAGATTCAGATTGCCCTCAGCCAAGCTTCTTTGGCCATTAATGAGACCATTTTGCTGAAGTGAGCTCTGCTCAGGGAAAGCTAATCTCTGAGTAGTGTGAAGAATAGGGTACAAAGGGGACAGAGAGAGGCACTGACCATGAAAATAGCTGCAAGATCAATTGCAGAGTTTTTTATTTGCTGGCCTCAGGTGGATCAAAATATGTTGTTTAAACAAAACTAAAGGTTGGTAAAACAATCCTGTGTGATATTAAACTATTTTTAATAATTCTACATAATTCCCTTGATGTAAGCGTGATTGATACTTGAAACCTTAACACATAAGTCAAAAACAAATTGTAATTCAGGACAGATACAGCTGGAAACTGATGAGGAATGGGCCAGGAAAAAGGTGGATGACAGAAACTGAACCACACTCAGGTCATACTCAGAAGAAGAGAAATGTCACACCAATCTTTAATAACTTCATGCTGAGAAAAACAAGAGGCTGACTCTTTTGTTCACTGAATAAACATAAATAACCAAGAATTGATACTGGAAAAAACACTGCAGACTGTTGCTCAGGGGTCCAACCTGCTTTCTGCAGCATCGTAAACATTATGCTGGTGCTTGCTCTTCTCCAGAGTCTCTCTGCACCCCAGATACACCATCTTGTCCTGCAGTTGCCACACGTTACATTGACAAGTTATGTCTGCTTTTTGGTATTGTTAATATGCTTTTACATACGTGTTGTTTTTTGCTGTGTTTCCCGCAGTTCTTTGCTTCATTCTCTCTTCCTGCAGGTGTAGAAACAGACTTCTACTGTGTTTTCTTCAATTCTTCTATTCTTCTTGCCCATTTGCATGGACAGTTAGGGCTGACACATGTAGGATGGATGCACACTACAATATTATTTCAAAAGAAGAGTCTTAAACATAGATACAACTGGGTGTCACACTTTAAAGACTCATTCATATCCAGGCTTACTTACAAAGAAAATAGCAACTGGATAGCACTTTATATGTCCCTAAATAATATAAAAATATACATTTTTGAATTTGTTAAATGAAATCTGCCTTATGCCTTTGGCTTGGTTTGAATGCTGGTTGTATAAATAAAGCCGACTTGCTATGCTGTCATAGCAACATTAGCACTGTGGCCTCTCACACTCGGAGGAACCGTAAAGCCTCATTGAATCACCAACCTAAATTCTCCCTGTGGGAGAAGAGGAGAAACATGTAAAACAAGTGTTAATAAATGACAATTCACCAGCAACTAAAACTGAGTATGACAGTGAATGATTGGTACAGTTTCCTTAATTTGTGCAAAATGGATCAGCAAGATTGTAGAAGCAATTTTATTTGTAAACCTAAAGATATTTGTTTTAAAATGAAACCAAAGGGGGGGAAGCACACATCAGCTAGATCTTGTGTTTGGAAAGAACATTAGCTGGAGATGGGTTTATTTAGGACTGCACAGTGGCGCAGTTGGTAGCACTGTTGCCTTGCCTGGCCCGGGGTCTTTCTGCATGGAGTTTGCAAGTTCTTCCTGTGCATGCATCGGTTGTCTCCGGGTACTCCGGCTTTCTCCCACAGTCCAAAAACATGACTGCTAGGTTAGTTGGTCTCTCTAAATTCTCCTTAGGTGTGAGTGTGTGTGTGCATGGTTGTTTGTCCTGTCTGTCTCTGTGTTGCCCTGCGACAGGCCGGCGACCTGTCCAGGGTGACCCTGCCTCTCGCCTGGAACATTAGCTGGAGATAGGCACCAGCAACTCCCAATTCCACTAGGGACAAGGGTGTTAGAAAATGGATGGGTTCATTTATTGGCGGCAAAGGCTTTGACAGAACAGGAAATGTTTGACATGACATACGACAGTTACAACTGACCACTCACAATTGGAGTTCTGCTTCTAAATCCCGTCATGTTCGAAAAGGTTATCATCCACATTTAGTGAAAATGATAAGGCATTTAGAAATGGTATTATACCCCTTAGACATACCTAAGGGGTGGACAAAGGCAGAAAATGGAGGAAAATGGCTAAAAAAAATAGGTATTGAGAGACATCTTAATTTAAAATTAAGGGTAGTGTTAATGGTAAATACCAATTAATATCTGACCTAATGTTTCACTTTTTGCTTTGGATTGCCATTTTTTTCTTTCACAAACTTCAGCTTGTTTTTTAAATCAGACACCCCCAAAACTTGCCTTAGCTTTCACCCAATCCAATTCCAACCGAGTTGGGAACCAATAATGGACTGTGGGTTTATTTTCAATAACTTTTTATTTGGTGTTTTATTTAGAAACACCAAAAGCATACATGTTTGAGGTAGCTCACAGGGCATAGGTAATTTGCATATATCATCCATTTAGGTCAAACATTTAGATTTAGATTAAACATTGCATGCCACAAAGCCATTTAGAAATGTAGGGGTGGAGGGGAATCTGTGACTGTCTAAAGATTTTAAGCTTTTAAAACAACTTAATTAGACTGTATGATAAATTAGATTTAACCTATATTTAATAAAGATTTTTTTTCTCAATAAGTGATTTAAATACCTAACTACGAAGAGAAATAAACTGCTACACAAAGGAAAGGACGTGGTGACAAACATAGTTCCATATGTGCCATATGGAACTATGAAATGGGGAAGGGCCAAAGTAACCTGCAGCCTTATAAAATCTTCCATGTCTTCATGTGTGCTTTCACACATTGAGAAAGCATTGACATATTTGTGTTCACCCACGCATCATCTCAGATTATTGTTTTGCCCTGTAGGTGAGTGAAGGACATTGTGCACCAGAGTGAACTCATAGCTGATGAGAAAATCTGCTCTGGTGGAGCCTTGTCCCAAATGAGCTGCTGCATGAGCAGGTGTGAATGAGTCAATTAAGAGTTTTAATGAGGGGGAGGCTTAGATGAAGGAAAGCTATGAGAAGATGGAGAGGAGTGTGTTGAGGAGGGAGGTGGGAGTGGCCGTGCATACCTAAATGAAGGCAGGATTCTGATCTAGGGAGGCTCTCCTGTGGAGCAGATCTCTGCCAATCTTCGGCTCTCACTGGCTTTTCTTTCTCCTTCACGTTTGTAGTGTGTTTATTATAATTGTAAAAAAAAAAAAGATTAAGATGTGGTCAGTTTTCTTTTCAGAAACATACATTTTCTAAGGTTCTTCTGAGGAAACACACACCTGTTAAGGGGTTTTCAGCTGGTTGACTTTTCATGCCACAGAGAAAACAGTTTTGGGTTTTCTCAAGAAAATGTCAACTTTCCTGAGAACCCATCAATACAGAGTATTTGGACATAATTTTTAAATACCACTTATCAAATCAAAATCAAATAAAATTTATTTGTATAGCACATTTCAGCAGCAAGGCATTTTAATGTGCTTTACATCATAAACATAAAAACACAAAGTCATGTAACATAGAATAAGCAATCAAAACATTAATTTAGACGGCCGTCAAATTTATAACATCCATTTATCTAAATGTTTTACTTTGTGCAGATTCTGATCTTTGACATACTTCCAGTCGTTTGATTTTAGACTGTCTATTAGCAAATTTTTACTTATCCCTTTCCCCGTGACGTCACGGACTTTAAGCGCCTGTTTTCACCGGACTCCGCCGTCCGTTTTACCACGGGTATTAGCCGGGCCCCGTTGCCCACAACAGGACAAGGTCTCAACCTTGCAGCACCAGGCTCCGTACACCTTTACACAAAATTTTGCGCTAGGAAATTTATGCTGCTATAAGCTACGGCTTACTGTGTCTGCTAAGCAGCTCCAAACATTAAAACTGGTACATTTTCAGGACATAGTGACCAATTTTGCTCACCCTGCTACTTTTTCCTTCTACTCTCCAATTTAGCAATATTTGCAGCTTTTAACTTTGTTTCCTCTGTTTTTTCTCTTCAAATTAGCTACATCAGGCCCAGTGTTTGTTTGGAAACTTTATGTATACCTTTACGTTCACCTTCTATAGATCACACACTTGATCCACTCTTTTAGTGTTTAACTCTCTCCTAAACAGTCATTGCTTGAGCTTTTGCTGAGACTAACTGAATGTGCTCTCTTATTCCTCAGACTTGTAAACTGGCTCAGAGCTTATCTGTTTTGTTGCGTTTCTTAGATGAAACACCTAAGGGAACAACAACTTACTCTTTATATATTCTTTAACATGTAAAGCACTTCTGGATCAGAGCTTCTGCGTTTTTGTTTGTATGCTCTGTCCTTTTAAATGCCCAGTTGGTCATTGTCATGTAAACTGAGCCAGGTTCTTCTGGAGTCTTCTTTCTGATAAAACGAGTTTTCCTTTCTGCTACTGTTACATGTTTGCAGAGGGAATGTTGCAAGGCAATGAAGGGGTTTAATCATCAGAATTTTCTTTAGCCAGTTTGAATGATGAACTGAGCTTTACTGCATCATTTCAAAACTAGAATAAAACTGGAATACAGGCAACGTTTTAGTCTGTCTGATTGAAGTGATTTTTTTTTTTCTCGAAGTTGACATTTGTTGTGAATGATGTTAAATTTATAAACTTAACTTAAATTGAAATTACCCACTTCCAAGTTCCAACATCTTCTTTATATGTTCTTAGCAAATCATCACTGAATAAATTTTATTTATTTATTGCTAGCTCTCACATGATCTAACATAACCCATCGCATATTCAGTTTGACCTCCAGGTAATACAAACTAAAATCATCTCATATAAAAAGGACATATTGTCAGTTTTCACTCTTATAACACTAAATAATAATGTGAGGCAGTTGCATGCATAGTAACCATTATACACCTGCAATGCAGACTTTTGGATGTTCTTCCTAATTAGATGATTTAAATTTTTCTCACAATCCATTGTGCCAACTATTACATCCCTAAAGTTTTTTTTTTTTTCTTTCTTTGTCAGTTATGACCACCTTTTCTCTCTTGATCATTGAACACGAGTTGCTCATTGAGTCAGTTAGGATAATTAGATTTGGGAATGCATAAAATAGCTCAGTGCTTGGTCCAGTACAAGCCCATCCACAAAGAAACACACACATGCATGCACACGCACACACTGGATTATGCAAATTAGGGGGTTCACGCTTCCTTTGAAATGTAAAGAATGAGTATGGAGGGTTTGCTGTAGAGATAAACACAGGGTTCAGATGGAGGACACAGAGAATGAGCTAAGCTGAGCTTCACATGATGTAAATGCTTTTTCTAAAATTAGACTCTGCTTTAACAGCAATGTGATGTGCTGGCATTTTGTACACTTTAGACTTGTAATTTCAGAGTGTTAACAACTTATTACAAATTCAGCTGTTAGCTCCATGAAAATGTTCCATTCAGATCAATTTAGTCATAGGGAGATGCTAAAAATGTATAAACATGATTTTAAAGAAAAAAATAAAACACTAAAACTTGCAACACACTTAATGTTTGTTAAAATACATCTAAAAAATGGCTAAATGCTTTATTGGATAAATTTGGTAGACATTTTGTTAAACAGTAAAAGTCTGACTGTATGTTTTTAAAAACATGAAAACAATCAATTTCAAGTTGATGGCTATTTGATCACCAATTCTGAGTTTCTTAAGCTGCCCATCCTTGTGCAAATATGTAATCCATTACTTTCAATACACTTTACTGCATCCTGTCATTTCTGTGATTTTTTAAAAATACAAATGGAACCCTGTTGTGCATCTGTGTCCTCTGTATTATCAACAACTCTCTTACAATTGTGTGTAATGTGTTTCTACTTGGAAATTATGATTATGTTTTGTAACTGTGTATTATTAAACATACCACTATGCCCCAAATATTTACTCGCATAATACTGGTAGTATGTTGGTGGTGCGTTATTTCATTGTCCGTTTTAAAACATGGCTAGGTCAGTTATGAAAACCAAAATTAAATGAGAACGACTCACTGATTTGCTAATTTGTCAAACAGTAGGAGTTTGTTTCAACTTCCCTTAATATTAATATTTACATACATTTACTCGGTATTTAGTAGAACTACCCGTTAAGCTATATGACTTCAGATATTTTGTGAATCCTTCCAAAAGTTTCTCACAATAGTTTATAAACATTTTGGCCAATTCCTACTTACAGAACTAATTAAACTGGCTCAGATTGTAGGCTGCTTTGCTCAGACAAAATTTTTCAGCTCTGCCAACACATTTTTAATGATTAGGGCTTTGCTGATAGACACTTCAAAACAATGACATGTTTGAATTATTGGTCTTTGTATATGCTCTTCTTGGAATATTTTGAAAATGACCTATTTCTGGTAATAATGATGCTGAACTATGAAAGAACTCCATAAATCACAGACAATAAAATACCAAGGACACTGTTGCAAAGTCGCAAGTCTGCCAATGCAGGGCCTATTGTTGCCATGAAATTACCCATATCAGAATTATAGCAGCTTAAGTATGCATGAATTGCAAAGAATAGAGGTAGAAAAAACATTGAACAGACACACTACTTATTATTCATTCGTATGTTTGACAAATAGAAACTAAGCTGCTGATATGCATCCAGTCAAAACACAGAATGAAAGACAAAGGAGATTTGTATGGGATTTGTGTGTCAGGACCTCTTCACCTGTACTGCTGGAGTGGAGGAGCATGATTATCTTAAATCGGTCTCAAAGTGTCTATATGTTTTTTTAAAATACCAAGGTTGGCATCTGGCTTAATTATTGTAGGATACATATGAAAATGAACACATACATTTGCTCATGATCCACCATCAAGTTTCCATTACCAACCTGAGTGTGAAGTAATCTACATTCTGCACACACTCCGTCTTGGCAGCAGGGGAGTACCAGATTTTGGCAAAATAGCTTACTTGGTGCCTGTTTTGCTCCTTAGCAGTGGATAATTGCATAGTCTTTGTCATATATTAAGCAATCCTATTAACTGAAACTCAACATCATGCTTCATCATTAGGCCATTACAACTCAGATGTAATCTTAGCTTATGAATTAAATTACCTGTGTCCTACATGACATTAATAGAGTCTGAGTGAGAGTTTTATGTCTGCAATGGGGCTAATGATGATAGGAAATAAGGATTTCCTCTGGGGCAGCAAATGAAACTGTTTAATGTTTGAAGTTGCACAGAATGCACTGTAGGACATTTAAATGAAAAGTTTTAGAGCATACTATTTTTTTTTCTTCTTGTTGCAGTAAATAGAATACTAAACAATGTTTTTATGCTCTTCCTCATTTCAGATTTAAAAAAAGAAACAAAAAGCAAGGCTTTTTTTGTAAAGTAACTACATCGATAGTTATTTGTCTCCTACACAACTGGGGTTTAACTCTGTTGACACTTTGAAAAGAAACTACATCAAACGATTTCCTCAGCTTCCTCATGACAGCTGGAGTCTTCTCCAGCTGGCTCAGAGTTCACAAAAAGGGCAAGCCAACATATCCAGACAACATCATATCAAACTATCAGAGAGCTGCAGCAACACAGAAGACTTTTTGCTGCCAATCTTAGAGGAGGTAAAAACAGCCCTCAGGCTTTAGTTGATGAGCCTTTTTACCTGCGTAAAACAAGGGCTTGTACACAACATTTGTTTTTCAATTGCGACAATGTTTGGGAACTCAGACATCTGTCTTGGCAGGGAGGTGAATCTTGATGGGGTTAGCAAGATATAAACCTTGAGTTATACTGCTAGTAGTTGAGAGTGATTATATCACCAGTATATCATTTAAAAATGTTGCAAACCATTGAAGAAGAAGAAACAAGACAATTGGCTCTAATCTCCACTGGGTTTATTTTAAAATATGTAAATTCCAGCCAGTAAAAATAACTGCTTCATGCATCATAAAATAATCAGTTTTTCCTCAAACGAATCAAGTCAACTTCCTTTCAAAATTTCATAGAATAAGAAAAAAACCCCAACTAAATGCAACATGAGAGTGTGCCACATTTCAATCATAAAACAGCCACTAGAGAGAGTGAAACTCCATTGTTTTATTTGGTTTCTGAAGAAAGTGAAGTAGTGAAGACATAGCATGCTCTGAAACACTGTTCTTATCCATATTTAACTTTTTAAAATAAATTTAGTGTCTACATATGCCATGTGTTTTCATTATGAGAACTGTTTCATGCACATCACAAAACAGTGAAGAGAAGGACCCAAACGCAGAGAGGCAGATAGTTGAAAATTAAATTGTTCACTTACTAAACTTCAGAAATGGGGGAAAAACAACCAGCAAAGTCCAGGGTCCCCCAAATGACAAAGACTAAGAGACATGCTGCAAGTGACGTTGGTCTCTGACAAGGTGATTTTTAAGCTGGAGAGTTGATTACTGAACAAGAAGCAGGTGGTTGATTAAAAACTGGGTGCAGCTGTGAGGGAAAGCAAGAAACTGAAGTTGATCTGAGAAAATTTGTTAGAAAACATGGAGAACATTGAGGCAGAATACAAATATCAAAACAATGACGGCACAGACAACAGAGCTTCCCCAAGAGAAACCAGTGTCGCCAAAAAGAGGCAATAGGACTCAAAAATGTTAATCAATATTTTATCAGTTTTAGAATATCTGGAGTCTTGTAGTTCTGTTGACAGGTTATAATCAGTCAATATCTTCCCTGCGGTAGATTATTTTGTTGCGTTAACTTTGACTTCACAGACACTAGTTTTCCAGCTCAAAAGGAACCGAGAACAAAATTAATTTCTTCTTTCCCTGAGCAACACCCATGTCAAAAAATTTAACAGTGATCTATTAAAGCTTTAATGTTGAACAGAAAAATAAGGCAGTGAAAAAATAAAGAAAATAGCAACCGCTTTTTACCACATTTTTGTGTTTGTTTTCCTTCATTGCCTTATTTATGTGGAGCAAATGTTTAGATGAACTGAAAAGATTTTTTTTCATTACCACTGATAATTACTTTGATCCAACCCCCTGGCTAGTTGTGAGCAATAAATTTAATCAAAGTAACTAGTATGGAGAGTTATCTACCTTAGTTAATCTACTACAGTTTACAAACGCTCATTTTAAGATTTCTTAAATATCTTAATATCTTTTAATCTTTTTCTTTTCCCTGTGATGTGCCTAGAACAAATTGGTTATTTAGAAAATGTATTAATCACTATTCAATTTGGAATAGATTTTCAACATTAGACAATTGTCGGAAATCAAGATTTGCATCAATGTTTCGCTTAAGTGATAATTAATAATTATGATTGTTAATTTGTCAATTAAAATTAATTTGAATTGGGGCACCAATCCAGTATCTTTGGAATCATAAGGAAAACTTGATAGCCTTGATGAAAGAACAAATTTATGGCTTCTGGACGGCAGAAAACTTCTTATGCAAGAAGAAATGATGACTGACACACTTATTTTCAACGTAATCTGAGAATTTATTAACAAAAAAGCCCAACATTGAAATGAAACGCTTACGCATAACTTCAATTTATAATTAAAACAGGGAACAAAAAGAAAAATCCGCATGAACCAAAATGTAGCTAAAGTTCAGAGTATCACAGATCAGTGTGACAGTGATTGGGATGAGGTTTAGGAAACCAAAATGTGAAAAGGGGCAGATGTCAGATCTAGATACTGTCCAGATCCAGAAACTAAACAAAGGAAAATGTGGCTTCAGGACTCTGTTCTGTATGACAACAGAGCGAGTGTGTGCGAGGACAAATGGAAACAAAAGGAGCGGGAGAGCACATTACAGATATGATACGCAACATGATTTTGGAGGTTGGTCAAACTCCTTTAATACAAGTCACTTCAAACAAATCACAGCATTTGTAAAACATTTTGAAAACCATGTAGATTAATTACCTTCCCCTTTTTACAGTTTTGCACTCCTTTATGTTGGTCAACACAAACAAGGTTACACATTTTTTGTGAATAACCAGTGAAAAAGCCTTTGGGAAATGTATAGTTTCATTCAACCCTTGGAAGTGCATTTATATCAGTAGAGTTGCAGAATGATCTTGGTTTTATTGTTTTTTAAATTATGTGAGTATATTTGTGATATAAGCATCGGTCTCCTCTGAGACCAGTTAACTGACTTTCACCAGCTCAGCATTTTTTTTTTAAATTTTGGTAAAGCCATTTTTATATATCTACTTTTCTAACCAAATGTCTATTTACAATAAATAGCAGTGCTACAATCTGGCCTTGTGAGGGGACATGATGCATTCTGAGGGTGTGGGTTAGTGCTTGAATGATGCATGTGCATATTACATACAAGGATATACAGAGAGGGAGACAAATTTTTTTCACATAAGTGCCTTCGAAAGTGCAAAAGGGGGATGTGAAGGCCTTTGGCATTGGCTGGTGCATCTAACGGACTGGAAACAAGGCTTTATATTCGGCAATTTATGATCTCAATGAAGGTGAAGGAGCACAGGAGGGAGGAGAGCAAAGGGAGTACTGATAGAGACCTTGGGAGGTGAAACAAAGGACATTGTCCAAGACAAACTGTCATCAACAGATGTTGATAAGAGACACCAGAAAGCACAATCGAATGAGATTGCTTCCTTCAGTATTTGATATTTATTTTTTGCCTTCTCTCTGCTTTGCCTTACTTTTTGTTTTTTTTTAGCTTTTTGGCTGTCATAACAACAAAGCATTCAAGTATATCTCTGAGACAGGTATCAAAGGTGAAATATACATTTCTTATACTCTTTTTAAAGTTTAAAAATATACGAATAAAAGCAAACCCTATTTTTTGACATCTTCTAACTTATTTCTACTCTACCAGTTACTTTATGTTATGTTTTTTTTTTAAGTGAGCGCCTCTCTTTATCTTTTCCAAGTTTTTCCTCTTTCCACTGCTGTCTTCAAAGTTTTCATTTGGCAGATCCTCCCTAGCATTCCTGGATGTCTATGCAGGTTGTTATGAGGACATGTGATTAATCCCCCAGGCAGGAGAAACATTAACCTGCCTCCCTATATTTGCCACTGCGTCACCTTAGAGAAACACCTTGGTCCAGCAGCCCACAGTATGTTACACTGGAAAAGTGGGAGTATAAGTATGTTAAAATTTTTAACAGGTTCCTTAGCTTTCTACTTCAGGCATGTACCCCACAACCGTAAGAGTTGTAATTATCATTCCCTAAATCGCCTGAAATATGCATTTGGATTTAATAAAATGTTATGTGGTAATGCTAGCCAGCACATTAGTTTTTGTACTAGTTTTATTATTTTAAAAATAAAAGTTCTACTATGATTGCATTCTGTATGCCCTTTAGATAGAAAAACAGCATTTTAATAATATACTGTTGCCTTGTCATGTGGCTACATCCTGTGTCAATATAACAAATATTGTAGCATTTCATTTGAATCTGTGGACAGCAAATGGTGAATAAGTTACAGTACGCAGTAAAAGGTTTTTTCCCCATGTCCTCCCTGGAAAAATGTTTTACTTAAAAAGAAGTTTAAAAAACAATAAGAGGGAGAGTGATACTTTCCCTCTTTCTTTTCCTTATTTCCTTATAAGAGATATTAGATAATATCTCTTTAAGATAAGATATTTTAATCATAAACATGGACTAATGTTAATGATGTTTGCTTTGCTAAACTTGCTTAATCCAACAAACAATGGAAGCTAATTTCAGCCACTTCTAGTCACAGTATTTACTTTGATTCTTCTTTTAGGGATGATCCACATCTCATAACTACAGGTGATGTTTGGAACATTGACAGATAAATAGATAAGAGTTTTACATTTTGACTTAGATCTCACTTCTTTAACTTAGTTCTTTTGTTACCATTAACAGAACACTCTTATTCTTTACTGCAGTGAAAACCCCAATCAATTCAACCAATTTCCACTCTGTCCAATCATACCACTTAAGGAAGAGACTTACCTTTGCCAGTGGGACCAATCAGCCCTTTTCCTTGTGAGGATCTTTGGCAGTCTCAGACTTTGAAGGAAAGTCCTTGTGGGCAGGGGAACATTTCTAGATTTAGATTTAACTTCAGAACTTGATGAGCCATGCTGCATGATTAAAAACTTTCAGTGTGCTGCCTTTATGCTGCCCAAAACATGTGGCAAACTACTCAGGACTGTCAAACGTTAAAGATTAAAGAGTCGAAAGGGAGTCAACAATCTGTATACACAACACCAATAAGCAATGATAAAATATATATATTCTGACAAGTTTGTTTCTCTTGATGTCGTTGCACCCCATAGTTTTGTGTTTTCTCCTAAGCATTTGTCTGTAGCATCCAGCCTTCTGCCAATGTTGGAATCCATCTGTCTTCCTCTCTGTTTGATGCAGATGGAGCAACATGACAAGGGCACGGGAGCCAATCCATTCCAACCTTGTCATTTGCAGGCATTTCGATCTGCCACAGCACTCTTCCATCTCGATTAGGGGTGTCCTGCTGTGGAGAGACAAGCCTGTGGAAGTGCTTGTGCATGTTTGCGTGTGTGTGTGTGGTAAAGAAGTGGGAAAATGTGGTCTTTAGCTGAGGCAGTACTGTGATACGCATCCCTCTGAACCTGTCAAAACCAACACCACTTTCATGTTAAGGTTGTGAGGAGCAATGCCACTTTTCCACCTTTGTGGGAGTTAATGTTCCTAAGAGATGAATAAGGGATGCTAGAATATAAAAAAATACATGTCATAGATTTAGTTATGTTCTAATATGGTACGTCTCAAATGATGTGTTGATGTTAACTTGAAAACCAAGGTTTGGTCTGCTTTTAAAAGCTTTGTAAATGCTGACATGTTTTCTGTTCTACAAAAGTGGATCAGGACACCCTTGTGCAGTGGTTTGGTGCTCAAGTAGCCCTGCTCTGCATGTTTTAAGTGTTTCCTTGCTTCCAAACACCTGACTTAGATGAATGAGTGATTAGCAGCATTGGGTGACTGCAGAAGAGGCCAGGTATGCTGGAGCATAGACACATGTGAAACATGCAGGGCACATGTTTTTAAGGACCAGGCTTGGGAACCATTGTCCTATAATATATTGATTATGTGAGTTTGAAATAGGAACATAAATACATTGAAAATGGAGAGAGAGAAAAAAACTTGATCTCATTTTCTGAGCTGAGTTTTTTCTCTTTTGTTTCAAATAATGCTCCAAGCACCTCAGCAGATTTCCCAAAGCAATGTGCAAATTTAGTCACATTGTACACAAATTATGATAATCAGAGAACAATTATTCAACACAAAACTGGTCTGGACTTAATCATGGCTCATTCCCACCAGAGCCGGGCAGATGAGTATTTATTTACAGATGAGGCGATTTCTGATGTTTGCTTTATTATTTCAGTACAGTCCCATCTTGTTCAAACAAAGATACAGTATTATAGAAGACCCTACCCACCCTCAATCAAATACACACACACACACGCATGCAAACACTTCCCTGACCTGTTCCGCATGTTTGTCCAGACTAAATATGCTTATTGATCTTTTTGGGTGACCACAAATCTCACCAGCCAGCTTTTAATATTTACCTTAGTTTGTTGTTGTATAGTTGTCCTTCATAACACAGTAACAATTCTGGGACTCACTGCTAAATAGGAAATAAATTTACCTATATTGTTTTATGATAAGGATAATCTGTTCCTTTTGTATGTCTTTTAGACATTAAAAATGCTAAAGAAGAAATAAGGTCAAAATCAGACGATTGATAAAAACAATTAAAAAATCAACTTCGCAAGAAATGCTTATGATCAGTTACCATTTATCACCCATTTAGTAAAATAGATGATAAATGGAAAATAGGTTATAGGCAATCTACACCCAATTCAGATGGAACACCATTTGTATGGTATGATAAGAAAAAAAGCAAAGTAGAACAAATATCTTTCTGCTCTTCTTGTTTTTAATTAGCTTTAAGGCTTTTTTGTTTCATTTTAATTATCATTGGTGAAAAGTAATGACGAATAGTTTCAAATATTCTTTTCCAAAATATTCAAAATTATAACCCATCATCTTAAATCTTTTCTCTTGGTTAACTTAAAATTTCAACTCTTCAAATTGCAAAGTTAGAAAAGCTCACTGGTGTTAATATTAATGAATTGTTGGGTACTCATTATTTCAACGCTTTGCCATTTTGAACTTAGTAGTTTTGGTTATTTCATCTCCAACTTTTAATGGTTGAAGAATTACAAGATTTAAAGTGATTTTTCAAAACACCATTGAAAAGATACAAAACCTTGACCTGCAATTATAAGGTTTGCTGCGATGCCAATAAGGATGTTTCCAATTATAGTCAAGAAGGATATAAATAACTTTCTACATGCTTTTCTACAATAAAGTAAACCTTCATAGTCCATAATATATTTTATAGAAGCAGATTGTTACAAATGGGGCTTTAGAACTGTGTTTTAAGGAAATAAAGTGCATTTTAGAAATGTTCAGAACATAGTAAGCCAAGAAGATAAATTACACTTGAGATCTGAGCATTCTTGTGATTATCTAGTTCCAAAGCTACTCGAAATATTCCTCGATGTTGGTGATAATGCATTGGGTAACTATTTATGAAATAGAAGTGACAACATACTATAGGTACAGAATGAAACTATGAATTGAAATGCAGTAAATAGTTCCAGAGCTGAACTTTAAAAAACGATAGCAGGAAAGTTACTATTGTAATTGTGATGTGACGTTGGTGATTTAGGATTACATTTGTGTATTGTTGTTAAAAAGGATACACTTTGCACTGATATTACCTATGTATTTCATGTGGAAATTAAAACCAAATGACCCAAGGCAAAAAGTTCTTCACCTACCAAGGGGAGCATGTAATTTTCAGGTCACCGAATGTCATTTTAGCAGTCAAAGGCACCAACCCTGGTATCAATCTTAGGCTTAATGACAATGGTTTTGACCTCATTATCCTTGCCCCCCTGACCATCTCATTCCCCTTACTCATTTATCTCTCCTTTTTTCTTTTTTAATTCTCCTGGTGTGTGACCCATATATCAGCCTCATGCTGGTCTTCTTTGAAAAGTCGGATATTGCCCTGCTATGTCATCTGTACATGGCATGATGGAGGTCTCTCTGTGACTCCACATAATTGAAGTGTACACCATGGCGGTGCCACTTCTGCTATTGGAGAACTTAATAATATCTTTTCTCATTGCAAAAGCAAGAGTTATAGCCATATGTAGCTGACATCAAGTGAAAAGTATTTTGATAATAGCATGAACTTTTAATACCTGATATACCATTTTATTAACGCAACATTCACCTAGGGTGCATATCTTCTTTCTCTCTCATTCAAGGAAGCAGCTAAGAGGTTGTTTGGGAGTTTTTATCCCTCCATTTCTCTCTTTCTTTCTCTTTCTCCTTCTCCTTCTCCTTTCAATGAAGAGTATCAAAGCTCTGCTTCTGACATCCCCTCTGTTATAGAAATACCAAGAGAGCTCTCCAGCAAACTCTACTTGATACAGTGACTGAGACATCCGACATGCTCCGCAGAATTGAATGTATTTGAGATAAAACACTAGGGAGATATTGCACTTTAATGCTTTTCAGATCATGTTCTTCTACAATTAGGCTTATAAATGCTGGCATGTTCATCTTGAAATACTGTCTGTTTATTGCACTCTTCTACTTTTTTAATACTTTCTCATAGTTATTTCTTATCAGCAGACCTCACATTTATTCTGTGTCATGATGCCTAAACTGCAGCCCCAGCTTTTCTTCCACTGTGGAGATGAAGCCATTACTGTTTTCAAACAGTTATTTCGTTTTGGGGGACATGTTTTAAAGTAACGCGTTTTCTTTCATGATTACAACATTTTTTCGTCCATAAAAATGTAAGTTTTCAAATAAGGTTTTCTTATGTTACATAAATGCATTTTTTCTGCAAGTATTTACAGTGTTTAGTCTTTATACACCACATTATATATGACTAGAAAAAAGTTAGTTTATGTTAATTTGCATGCACATTCATGAAACATTTCAGTTAGATGTTTATCTGAGTGGATGGGTTTAGGTTTAGCAAGCATTATATGTGAAGCTGTGAAGTTGTCTTAGATTTGAGTTATATATATCTATATATATATCTATATCTATATATCTATATCTATATATGTATGTAGATATAGACATATAGATATTTATCTATATATAGATATCTATCTATATATATATAGACATATAGATAGATATCTATATATCTATATATTTCTCTCTCTAAATATATAGATATAGATACATATCTATATCTATATATATATATATATATCTATAT
>CAEGAD010072845.1:0-12773 GCA_903067055.1 Poeciliopsis paucimaculata
TGTACGGCCATTTCTAAATTTTTCACCCCGCCTGACAACCCTTTCCCATATGCCCCCAAAAGGGGCCAAACCCCGTTATCCTTTTTTTTTTTTTTTTTTTTTTTTTTTTTTTTTTTTTTGCAACAGCTTAGGTGGTTCTGGTGCTGGAGAGCTTTACTCAGCCATCAAGGTGCAGCAGACTAGAGGAGAGACTAAACAGAGACAGAGCAGAAGAGAGAAACAGCTTTTTTGTAATGTAGATGAAAAGGATGTGTTCTGTCTCACTTTAGAGAGGATCGTGGTGAAATTGGTTTGTTGACTGGAATTAAGCTGGTTTTTCTTGGACAGAACCAGAGGTCTTAATTCGTCATTTATCTGCATATTTAAAACGACAACAAAAAGTGTAATTTTTTGATTTTTGTTCTATTTAATGTAACTTAAGTGTATATTCAGCCATCTGGAGATTAACTTTCAGTGAAGTTTTATATTGTCTCAATTTTGTCATATATTCAACAAATGACAAAATTAATTGCATTGTGGATTTAAAAGGGAGTAAAGTGTAATTGCTTCCTCTGATGGAAACCCTTGCTACTAACAGCAGATAAAACAGACAAAAATCCTGCTAGCTACAAAATTGAAGAGACTGTTTCTGTTTGGTGATCATCCTCAGTTTTAGCTGCTTGAGTTGTGGCTTTCCGATTTGTGACATCATTTTGCGCCCCATACTACTACAGTTTATTTTCTGACATTTTCCGCCCTTCTAATTTTCTAAGGGAGCTGGAATCTCTCTGACCAACCTTCACCATTTATATTTCAAAAAGTTTACCAAATGTGTTGGGCAGTTTCAGGATATGTTTACACGAGACTGCTGCAAACTGCTGGCATTTTCAGATGTCGATTGTAGAAAAGTTCCACGTTTAAACGAGACCACAAAGACATCTTTAATCTGCCTTGAAAAGGGGCCAGGTACTAGGAGTACTTGGACTACACTAAGAGTTTTTTGTTTTTTTTTAATTACTAGAAGAAAGTCATAATATGAAGCAAATAAAGACACAATATAACCAGAAGAAAGTTGTAATATTTAAAATTATACTAGAAAAGGTATTTTTAATGACTGGGTCATCTAGTTGGTCATTCTTTCTTCCAAATAGACACAGTGGTTTGCACAATTGTTTCAAAGTCCTGCTACTGATAACAATTTGATACTGATGTGTTCAAATGTTAAGTTTGCTCTATTTAAAACCAATACCAAAAGTATAACCTCACAAGATGCTCAATATTGCTCATTTCAATGTTTTAAATATTTTTTTGTGTAAAAGAGTTGTCATAAAATTTCTTTATTATTCTGGTAATATTATGACATTATGTTGTACAACATCTGATGTTATTATGACCTTAGTCTAACAATGTGTTGTTGTTTTTTTCTTGCATTATGACTTGATGCTTGTAATGTGAATTTATTGTCGTATTATTATTACTATTCTTGCATTATTTTGACTTGCTGTCATATGACTTTAATTTAACATTCTTGTTTCATGTACTATTACAACTTTATTCTCATAATTTAGTTTATTTTCATTTTATGATGACTTGTATTATTTTAACGTATTGTCATATGGCTTTATTCTCATGAGACGTTTTTTCTCGCAATATTATGACATTGTTCTTGTAATATTCTGACTTTATTTTTGCATTTAATGTTTTTTCTTTACTCAGTAACGGCGGCCATACTGAAGGGTGTTTTTAGTGCAGTGAGTGCATTCGCTTGACCTGAACACAAAAAAAAGTCTTTTTTTTTTTTTTTTTTTTTTTAAAGACAACCCAAAGTATGGCAGATCTTTTGATCTGGTGGTAACTAATATCAGCTGGCGGTTCAGTTGAAGCTGGTCATATTTTAGGCAATGGTTTGCTTCTGTAAAATCTACCAGAAAGGTTGGAAACAGCAATCGGGGACAGAGGCATTTGTGCTGAAACTGACATATTAGTGATGTTTATAAAACAGCATTGCATTAACACAGAATATGTTTTTCTCCAACAGCGTTTTTTGGAGGGATTAAACAATCAGTGCGTCCTGCAACCTGAAGCAACTTCAAACTAAGGAACCTGGGATTGTGTGCAGTTTAAAGACTCAAGCATGTGTCCCGTGGATGCCACAGGTCACTTGCTTCGCAGGCTGATTTCTCCCATTCCACTTTAGCAAAGGAGCATCTAAAAGGCAGAAAAAAAATAAAACAAAACTTTGGGTCTGGAGGCCGTTAATTCCGAGGGTAATTGTGAATGCGTCGGCCTGCATGGGGATGTTTATTTCGAAAGCTACCTTGACTGTGTGCATCCCTTTGTTTCTTAATAAGTAACCTAGCGAGAGAGAGAGTCCCATGCACATCTCTGCTGGGGTGCTGATAGCGTCAACATGAGTAGTACTTTAGGCAAAGACAAAGATTCAAAAGAAAAGGACCCCAAAGGCGGTCCGGCGGGTAAAGAAAGGGAAAAAGAGGCCAAGACTTTATCCAGCTTAGTCAAAGATGGTGGCAAAGAAACAAAGACCAAAGGGAAAGATGCCAAAGAAGGAAAGAAGGACACAAGCAGCTCGACGCCGGGTGTTGCCTTCTCTGTTGACAACACGATAAAGCGGCCAAACCCAGCACAAGGTACACGCAAGAAATCCAGCAACGCGGAGGTCATCAAGGAGCTCAATAAATGTCGGGAGGAGAACTCTACGAGACTGGACCTGTCCAAGAGGTCCATTCACATGCTGCCCACTGCTATTAAGGAGTTGACTCAGTTGACAGAACTCTATTTATACAGCAACAAGCTGCAGAGCCTACCGGCGGAGTTGGGCTGTCTGTCGGAGCTGGTCACTTTAGCCCTCAGCGAGAACTCCCTGACCAGTCTGCCCGACTCCCTGGACTCGCTGAAGATGCTCCGGATGCTCGACCTCCGGCACAACAAGCTCCGAGAGATACCGCCCGTCGTCTACCGGCTGACGTCTTTGACCACGCTCTACCTGCGCTTCAACCGCATTACCACGGTGGAGAAGGACATCCGCAACCTGTCGAAGCTCACCATGCTGAGCATCCGGGAGAACAAGATTAAACAGCTACCAGCAGAAATAGGTATGTGTGACCGATGGGAAAGGACGGGGCAGAACTCTGGATTTCAGACTCTTTAACTTATGTAGAAATGTGTGCCATAAATTTTGACTTCATTTTTTTAAAGGAATAACAATCTGTCAATTTGACTGAAGTAAAGTGTTTAATTATGAAATAAAAATATTTTTATTATGGATTTTATCTAAATCTTTCTGGCTATATTATTCAGCAGTGTTTTTTGTTGTTCTTTTTATCCTGTGAATCTGGATAACATAATTGTTTGATGGTGTTTTTGGGCCAGTCTAAGTCATAATAATACAGAATAAACTAATAATGACAAGTAGTCACTATATTAGCAACAAAGACACAAAGTTACTAGAAGAAAGTCATGCAATTACAAGAAAAAGGTTCTTAAAGAGCGAAAAGCTTCAGTAGAATTGTCAAGACCTGACATAACAAACTCATCTATTCTGATTCTTTCTTCCAGATACACAGTAGCTTGCAGAATCGTTTCTAAGTCCTGCTACTGTTTGTCATTTGCTGCTGATGTGTTAAAAGATTAATAATCCTATTTATGATTCTATTTATAAAACCAATACCAAAGTATAGCTTCACAAGATGCTCAACATTACCCACTTTAAATTTTAAAAATGTATTTTTCCTGTAGGGGTTATGAAATGACTACTTCCTTCTACTAATATTACAACTTTTTTCAACTTTATTGTCACATGACTCTTTTTATTGCGACTTTATTCTCAAAACATTGACTTTTTGTTGTACTTAGAATCCTTGTAATATTATGAGCTTATTCTTGTATTATTACGGCTATATTGTCATACCATTTAGACTTACTGTCGTACAAATTTATTCTCGTAACATTATGTCTTCTCGTTACTAACATTTGTTTTTTCGTAGAACTGTCTGTGTAACAGACAGTAACACGTGTAACTGTCGTGTAACTGTGGTTTTTGCTGTTGTACTGTTGGCAGTGTCTGATTCGACCTCCCAGTCTGAATTGCTTGTGCATTTTTCTGCAGGGGAGCTCTGCAACCTCATTACTCTAGATGTTGCCCATAATCAGTTGGAACATCTACCAAAGGAGATTGGAAATTGCACACAAATAACCAACCTTGACCTGCAGCACAACGAGCTCTTGGACCTCCCAGAGACTATAGGTAATTAAGTGTGGCACTTGGGTACATTTTAGACTTTTATTCAATGCAAGATATCATTTATTCTGTGTACGTTTTCTTTCTTTTTTTTTTTTTTAAAGTCTTAATAAAGCGTTTGTTGGATTTTTCAGGCAATTTGGCAAGCATAAATCGTTTAGGACTGCGATATAACCGATTGTCAGCCATCCCCAAGTCATTAGCCAAATGTCGAGAGCTGGAGGAGCTTAACCTCGAAAACAACAACATTTCAGTATTGCCAGAGGTAAGACAGGTAGAGGTTTTTACCCCTAAAATGAATATGAAAGTGTTGCTCCAAACGTGTTGAGAAAATGTCTATGAATGGATATGTATTAAAGTCTTAGCGACTGCTGCTACATGTCTTCATCAGTGTTTTGCGTTTTACTGCTGCGTCATCTAATTTTTCTTTGTCCCTGTATGGCAGGGCCTCCTGTCGAGTTTGCTAAATTTGACGAGCCTCACACTGGCGAGGAACTGCTTCCAGTCGTACCCTGTGGGCGGACCCTCCCAGTTCTCCACCATTTACACCCTCAACATGGAGCACAACCGTATCAACAAGATCCCATTCGGTATCTTCTCCAGGGCCAAAGTGTTGAGCAAGCTGAACATGAAGGTACCTTGGTCTTTCTGCACAACTTTAATCGTGAGATTTGTTTAAATAAGAAACACAACGTCAATGATGTCGCAGTATTAGTTTGTAACAGACTTTTTCTGATGTTTACATCTCATACTTGCTAATGGGAATGACCATTAGTACTTATAGTCATTAGAAGAAAAAGACACATCAATTCTGTGGTTCCACACCATAGAACTTAGTGAAAATGACTTGTAAAACTCCTGCTTTTATACTTTTATTACATTTATTAGAGTGTATTCTGTTAGTAGCACCTGCCTGCTAATTTTTCATCCTAAATTATATTAACATGATTACTGTTTTTTTTTTAAGCGTCAATTTTCTTTGAGAATTTTCTTGCTTTTCAACATTGAAGTTTGTAAAAATCATAGAATTAAATGTGTATTTTAATTTCCTCTTATCTGATTAAAAACGTCTCCATGATTCAGAGCCTTTAACACTGCAGCAGGAGACTAAACCTGAAGCATTTCATAGAAACTAAATATTTCTTGTTTTGACATTAAGCAATTTAAAGTTTGTTCATTTCAGATTTACATTTTCATAACTAGACTACTTATATTATCTTTTATTTTACCAGTATTGCCTAAAACTACAGTGAACAAATAAAAGTATACTTTGATGTAGTTTGTTTTTTTTAATAGAAAATATTGTTTCTTTATTCAGTAATTGCAGCTTCTCTTTTCATTTTCCAAAACACTAGGGGGCAGTGTTGCACCCTAATATTAGTGTGTGCGGTACAGTGATTTACCGATTGCTAAATGCTCAGTTCAGAGCTGCAGTATTGAGCTTCCACATCCATCATATAGCTCTAAATTTAGCCCTTTAGATTTACTAAATACACAGAAATAGGAAAGATCTCCAATATTGAGCCCAAGCATGATGTATTGTTCTCTCAAAATTGCTAAAATAATAAATGTTCTTGACATGTTCAACTTTTTTTTTATTTTAAACAAAGTAAATTATATTAGCCTCTAAGATAATTCTTCAAAACCTTTGGATAAAATTCAAGGTTGATGGTTTTTGCATTTTGGGGAAAAACACTCATTTAACTGTTATTTGATCATTATATGAAGACCTATAAAGACCTATAAAAATGAAGTTTGTATGAAATTTACTCTAACATGCTTTGCGTGTGGAAAGCATTTTCTGTTGGCTGCAGGTTGCATATATGCTAAAATATTTGAGTCTGCACATCTTCTTTCCTGCTGTTCTTTTGCATTTTGTATGGGTGTTAAATAAAACATCCTTTCCTCCCACAGGACAACCAGCTAACGGCGCTGCCGTTGGATTTCGGTACATGGACTAGCATGGTTGAACTTAACCTAGCCACTAATCAGCTGAATAAAATCCCAGAAGACATCTGTGGGCTTATGTCTCTAGAGGTGCGTCTGAAACTTGAAACTTGTCCTGTAAGCTTTAAATTATGCAGCCTACAATCAAGTGGAATTTTATAGTATTTTTCTAATGGTGTTTTTCAAAAACTGTAACATTTGTCCTTAGTTATTCACTCTCAGGCGTCAAGCTAAAGTTTTCATTGTTCATACTTGAAACAATTTTTGAATATACAGTTAAAACCAGAAGCGTGCATGCACTGAATAAAAAGACCAAAAAAAAATGTCATAAATCTGTGTATAAATCTCGATTAAGTTAATCCTAGAAATTCTACTGAAAACTGAGGAAATGTATGTAAACTCCTAAGTTTGAAGTCATTAATAAATTAATGTGACATATTTATTCTTTCATTATGGTGGCATTTAGCAAATAGAATTAATTTAGTGATCTAAAACGAGGTGTTTGGTCTGATTCATCTTCAGACTGAGAGAAAAAACAGGTTCATCGGTCATATATACATATGTAAACATCTGGTTCCAACTGTATGCTTAGATTAAAAAAAACTGAAGAGAATGTTATGTAAAGTCGCAGGCAAAGGTATTCACAGCTCTTGAACATTTTCTTCATTTTTTATGTTGCAACCACAGACTTCAATGGATTTTATGTGATTTAAAAAAATGGTGCAGGAAAGTAATGTGAAAGATGAATAAATACAAACAAAATGTGTGGTGTGCATTTGTAGTTGGCCTCAAAACTTTGCTCTTGATTAAGATTAATTTGTAATAACCATAGAAATGTGTTCCATACTGTCACCTAATGCCAATTGTCCATTTGAATTCCCTTCCTCGTCTTCCAGGTATTAATACTTTCCAATAATCTTCTGAAGAAGCTACCGCACGGCATTGGAAGTTTGAGAAAGTTACGAGAACTTGACTTGGAGGAAAACAAGCTAGAGTGTCTACCACATGAAATCGCTTACCTTAAAGATTTACAGGTAACTTTTCCGGATTTACCTTTTTTCACCCTCGTTTCCTTTACATTGCAGTACGTTTTTGGCTTATTTACTCCTAAGTAAACACTACTAAGTACAAAGCAATTGAAATCAACACATTGTTGACTATTGTTGAGAATGAATAATACTGTGTTTTCCTTCTATCTCTTTTAGCTAGTTGCTAAGCTAAAGCTAAGCTAAGCCTAAAGGAAATCACATGTTAGGAAATACAAATGAGAGCTAGGGTAAGGGATGACACAGTAGGTAACGCCCTCTTTGGGGCGTAGCTTAGAGAGACAAGCTTTATTTTGGTATTAATAAATGAAATTTATAAATTCAACTGACTGACTCTTCTTCAACCTCATACATCACGTACTTAGCATGGAGAGCAGATAATTCTATCAATACCTGATGTGTCTTGAGAACACTCACAGTTTCTGAAGGTGCTGGCGTGTTGAGTTTAGGGGTCGCACCATCTGCTGCAGCACTGCTTGTGCTGAAGGTAGAATTGCATGACTGCCTGTATGTGTAGGCTGGTTGCCATGATCCAGAATAAATGTGCAGCAGTTTGGACTACACTGCACGGCAGATGCACTGGAAGGGCATCTCTATCTGGTTTCAGTCATTTCCAGTTTAAACTCTTCCACAAGTCACATTTTAATGTAGATAGTTTGTAATTTTCTTTGTGACTGCAACGTTAAGGACTGTCCTCTCATTGTGCTTTGTAGTGTTTCAAATACAGGAATCTGGTCAGCATAAATAGAGACAAATCAAGTAAAGACTTATGTTGATGGCTGACTGTGAAGGTATTGAGTAAGCACATCAATCAAAATCATTTTAAGGGATATAAACAGGTAATGTTAGAATGGTTTGCAGCATTTGTGTTCAAAGATGCATAATAAAACATAACCTCTGGAGTTTGTGTACCGTTAACCGCTTTTAAAGTTTGGATGGAACAGATTGCTGAAGCCATCTGTATCTCTGCTTTGCCTTCCTTTTGGTACAAATGTGAATTAAAGAAGAAAGTTTTCAAAATTAAAGGTTTGTAAGAGATGCAGCTTTTCATACAGCTACGTGCAACTAAATAAGCTGCAAAGTATGATTGCTTTGATGAAATTAGTTTTATTATTTAAGCTGGCTGAAAGATGAGTCAGGTTGGTGAAAGATGTTTGTCTTTGCCAATGGCTCACTTTTGTTGCCAACCTGTACGACGCAGCATTTCTGTTGTTACAAGTCTTAATAATACTTAAATTTGATTTGGTGATACCTGCAGAAACCCTGCAGGTGTGAAAACACTGGTCACTCACTGGTTCTGGCTGGTATGGTGTGGCTTTTAAACCATAACCCTCCGGGAATAATGGTAAAGGCTATAACTCTGTTACGAAGAGTGTTGTCACAGTCTGGTAGTGTTCACATATAATCTGTTTACAAACAGAAAGACAACAGATTTTTGAGTTTTCAGCCATCTGATCACCAACCATATCCATCTGAAAATCATCTGGTTGATACAGTTTCTCTCTTAATAAAAGTTTAATCAGTACTGAGCTTTACTGCTGTGATCAAAATTGATTTGTAAATCTTTCCACTTTCATATGTTTTTTGTGCTGACATTGTATCGCTTCTTAATTTTTATTTATTTGTTTTTTTCTATCAGAAATTGGTGTTGACTAATAATCAGCTGACTACGCTACCAAGAGGCATCGGTCACCTCACCAACCTGACTCACCTTGGTTTGGGAGAGAACCTGCTGCAACACCTTCCTGAGGAAATCGGTCAGTGTCTTAATATTACTGCGAACAGGTTATAAGTCTCAAAACATTGTTAAACAATTATCCAACCCCTTAAGACACGCCACAAGTTCAGCTTTGTGATGTTTTCGGCAAACATTAGGTTAGTAAGGCAAAACTGTGATCTAGAATTTTCAGGGTCAATGTTTTCGAGTTAAGTATCCAATATGTTATTAAACAAGAAAGCCTGCGCATCCTTTAAAAAATCTTAATTTAAATATGTTAATCACAAGTCTTAAATTTTGTTGCGGCAGGACCATTTTATCTCGTATGTTCTATGTTTTTTATTTTTCTGGCTGGAGTTTTCTGTGAAGCAAGGTTTGAGTCAAACATACACATTGTCACTCGAGGCGGTTGATGATGCCACTAACTAGCTGCTAATAAGACTTTGCTAGCTAGCTATCATTTTTGCGTCAAACCTTGGTAAATGTAAATGATGTCAGGTTGGCTGGACGACGATTGTCTTTCCCATTTTCTCACTTCTGTTGCCGACCAGTTGCGTGCATAAACAAGCTTAGCATTACTACATAACAGATTTTCTTTATTACATTTCTCTTGGGATACAACTCTTAAATATCATTCATAATGGTCTTAAATTTGAGTTAGTGAAACCTGATGAAACTGTGTATTGCTAAATAATTCAGGGTGACTGCACATCCGTAAAAAGTCTGAAATTATCTTGAAATTAAGGTCTTAAATGTCTTAAAGTGAGAACAATAGGTTGGCCTTGACTCCACTAATACAGTCTTTTGTTGTGGCAGGAGTATTTATTTTGACATTTTGTATGAAGTATGAGTATGTTGTATGATTTGCGCGTCCTGTTACTAAAGGTTACAATTGTGGCTACCACTAACTAGCTGCTAATATGCTCTTGCTAGCTTTTTTTTTTTTTTTTTTCTTTACATCTATTTGTCTCCAGTTGTCCTGGACGATGTTGGTCTTTGTCATTGGCTCGCTTCAGTTGCCAACCCATGCGTTTTACTTGCGATTTTTCTTTTGTACATTTCTGTCATGACACGGGTCTTATATTTTATTCATAGTGGTCTTGGAGTCTTACATTTGAGTTGATGAAACCTGCAGAAATCCCATAATCACTGCCCTTCGTTTGCTCCCAGGCACACTGGAGAATCTGGAGGAACTGTACCTCAACGACAACCCCCACCTGCACAGCCTCCCGTTTGAGCTGGCTCTCTGCAGCAAGCTGTCCATCATGAGCATCGAGAACTGTCCCCTCACCCACCTGCCGGCCCAGATCGTTGCGGGAGGCCCCTCTTTCATCATCCAGTTCCTAAAGATGCAGGGACCATACCGTGCCATGGTCTGAGCCAAGAGCAGCTCCAAAACCCTTCGGCTTTACTCCGCACCCCTTCCCCTGCCTGCCCTCCCATTACGTGTATCATACACTGTAAAGAAAAACAAACTCGCTACAATCAGTGTTGGGGCGAGGGAGGGGAGCACATTAACAACGGGGGAGGGAGGCGCTCAAGGATCGCATTTTGTTCTCTGTCCTCTGGCCAAAATGGAAGTGAAACTTTTGGAGACTTTTTGTGTTCCTCCGGAGTCGGTCCCGGTCATTTTCGACACCCTCTGTTCCCCTCAGCCACCAAAAACCCACTCAACTTTTCATTCCGAATCATGAAACAAGAAAATTCCCCCTCTGCTCAATGTGTTTTGCCAAAACTGAAGGTATATAAAGTTTAATATATCGAGCGACTGTGAGCTCTGAGGCAAGTCCTTCAGCTTTTTAAACCATAATCCCCATTGCCAATGTATTTACAGTAATTACAGCATCTAATATGTGAGCAAGGATACAATTGTATGCAAAAACACAAAAAAGCAAGTCTTTGGAACTTCTCATTTACTGCTGCTGCTGTTGTAATTTTAAACTCTGTCATCTTATAGTTTTGCTTTTCTTTTTTTCTTTTTTTTTTTACATAATCTTTCCTGGTCATAACTTATGTTAATTGTTTCCTGACCCAAAAGAACAAAGGTCTAATGTTTTTTGTTTTTTTTTAATTTTCTGTTTGTTTTAAAAACTGTGCCTATGTTTAGAGTGATCCGGTGGCTCATTTCTAAACGCAATTCTCCATGACATACAAAGACATAAATTATTTCAATAGTGTTTTTATTACTACTGTTTTTATTGTTTTTTTTTTTTTCTTTGTTTATGGGTTATTGTTTTTTTAAGTGTACCTGTTGCATCATTCTGTCATGCAAGCGATATCAGTTGTAAAATATGAAGGTCGTTTTTAACAAATAGCAACAGTAGGTGTAAAGCATTGAGCTAGTCTTTGTATACATATAATAAATGCCAATTCTACATGTCTGCAGAGAGGGTGAGGTGAGGGTGGGGTCATGGGCGGGGGCATCTTGGGACTTTGTTGCCCCCCACCCCAATGAGGAGCATGGGAGGCAGCTCCTGCTAGGTATTGGGAGGGATTAGGGGGTTGATGGGGTGATGAAATATAAATAGGTGTTGGGGATAAATAATAGATGTTTTATACATTTATACAATTTCTGGTTGTTGCCTTGGGTGAAATTTTTCGTTCATGTTTACTTGTTTGATATCTCCAGTGTTGAACTTAATGGCCGTCATCCAGTTGATCATCGACCAACATATCAAGCGTTATTAAAAATAAATTTTTCTGAGTCTCTGGAGCAACTTGGCGAGTGTCGGAGCATCACAATTTGATAATAAAACATTGACAGGTAATTCCTCCGTGACACCCCCCCCCTCTGAAAAACGTTTCTCTTTTTAACAGGGTGTCATAATCTTAAACACACAACTGAAACTACTCCCTTGACTTGTATCCATTTCTGATTATTTAAAGATATATCCTTTGTGCCACACTGTCCCAGCAATGCTGCTGCTTTCATGCACTTTTTGTTTTTTTGTTTGTTTGTTTTTTTTTAAGATATTGGCATCCTTTGTATTGAAGCGGGCACACAAAAAGACCCTCTCTCTAACTTTGGGGGCATTCTCTTCTTTTTTCTTTTCTTTTTTTTTTTTTAACGGTTTATCATGTAAATTTGTATCAATCAAATATAAATGTTGAGTTTGGCAGTCTCAGAATTTACAAGTAACTTTGGTGAAATTTAACCCTGTCGATTTTATTAAAGAAGCTTTCTTTTGTCTTGGGCTGTAAAAATATTTTTAAAAACTTCCATATCCTGCTTTCTTCATTGCTTGAAAAATGGCTTCTTGCATTTAAAAGGAGCGTTGTGTTCATTTTTAAATAAATTTTGATTAAGTGTTTTTTTTTTTTTTCTAAACGATTAAATGTATATTAAGTTAGTATTTTTTTCTTTTTTCAAGTGACTGTATATTTTTACAAAAATCCCTACAAAAGGTCATGTCATTATTTTAATACGTTTTTTCCTCCCCGGTTCATCGAGTCGTAATTCGATTTTTCGTATCGGGTCCGCTTGGGGCGGGGGGGTGTTGGGGGAGGGGGTGCGTCGAATCTGTGGAAAGGAAAAACAACGAGACGCTGCTTCTAATTTACCAGCAAGAACCTGTTGCTGCTCTTCATTGACTCAAACACACGGATCAGGCTGGCGGAGGAGACGGGACAAAACATCCGATACTGAGGAACCGGCCGCTTTGAATTGTTCTTTTCTTTTCTACGTCGGACCTCGGTGGGTTAAACAGATCAAATTGTTCGGACACGAAGCAACACAACAAAAGGTGCATATTTGAGCTCAAACGCAGTTCTAGTACAAGACTGTGGTGGGGGGGGGAGGGACATACGGCAACAGCCGTCACATAGG
>CAEGAD010072853.1:0-10689 GCA_903067055.1 Poeciliopsis paucimaculata
ACCCCAAGAAAATCCTGTTGTTGAATGTTTTTTTTTTGTTTCCCCCCCCCCCCCCCCCCCCCCCGGTTAAATAAAATCAGAATTTAAATGTTGCTTTTAGAAATTTCATTTTGTTTTCTGAAACTTATAAGTGTGTCTAGGCCTGTCAATAATTTCACTGGACCATAAATTGCCCCAGTAATTACTGCAATAAACGATAATATTGTCGTTTTGAGTTCAAGCTGGCCCTCTCAAAGTTCAATAAACTTTTAATTTTGTAAAGAATTTTGGGGAACTGGTAGATATTTCTAAATGTACATAACCAACTTTTGTTCCGATCCCCTCCAGGTCCTCGTCTTTTCCCGTCTTCACGGTCGTCCTTCGTTGTCTTTCTCTCCCAGGTCTCCCGCAGCAGCATGTCAGCGTGGAGGAGGAGGCGGTTTCTGCCGGCCAGCCGGCCAGCGACAGGGGGAAGAGCTGCAGCCGGGACCCGGAGGAACCACGACCTCCACAGGTGAAACACAAAGAGGAGGACCGCCGCAGCGCCCGGGAGGAAGAGGAAGCAGAGCAGGAGGAGGAGACACCTTCCACACTGAATGCTTGTCGTGAGGAAGGTTGGGATAACAAACTAGTCCGTTACGACTCTTCTACTGTGAAAACGCTGTTCAGTATTTTTAGTGGACCCTTTTTTTTTTGTTGTTTTTTATGATTTTTTAATCTTTTTTGGTCTTTATTTTTTTTAAGAGTCTGACTTTGGGTGGATAATGTGCAAGAATTACAAGACTATTAGTTTCTTTTGAAGTATTTGGATGCTCTTTCCAGTCAGATAAGTTTCTAACGGTTTTCTCCAGAACATTTGAATGATTCGCCAACGCAGGGGAGCGAGTGGCATTTGATGCATTTTGGTTCTAATCAAATTTAACTTTAAAAAAAAACTTATTATAATAATAATATCTAAATAAATGAAAATTACAAAATAACACAATTTAGAGTTGGTCTCTGTTGTTATATTTGGACTAAAAGGTGGTATAGAAGGATATTTGTTGCACTTTGATGTAAACTTGGTTATTTTTCTTTTATTTCCAGTTCTGTCCAATCACATTCTGAATATTCAGAGATTTGTTGTTATTAATGCATGGGTTTTAGTATTATTATAGGAACTGAATCTGACAACAATAGGTTGATTACCTGCAACATGTAAAAATAAACTGCAACAACCTTCTTTCAAATGGCTCAGAAAGTGCAATTGGGAATTTTAAATAGATAATAAAGCATGACGTCAATCAGAGCATAGAGTTAGACTGAATAGATTTGCCATTATGGATCAGGAACATTGTTACCGATACACAATCTAGATTTTCTTCGATACCAGGACCGATACCGATATTAATAATGGATCGGTGCATCTCTATCCAGAGCATGGCTGTTTTTTCCTAAAAAATGTGACACCAGTTTCCAGCTCAGACTGGTGGCAGTGGTCCTCAAAATCAAAGTCTTGAAAATGTAAAGTATCAGATTATTTTTCTGCATTTGACAAGATCCTTTCCTCCAGGCTCTCCTCCGTCTTTCAGTTGCTTTATCTCTTTGTCTCTACAGACCTCCCACAGCACCAGCTCTGCGTGGAGGAGAACGCTCCCACTGACCAGTTGCTCTGTGGCCAGGACAGGACCTGCACTGGAGTCGAGGAGGAGCCAGAGCCTCCACAAATCAAAGAGGAACAGGAGGAAATGAAGCTGGAAGCGCAGGAGGAGACAGACGGATTCTTGCCGACTCCTAGTTGCGAGGAAGGAGAGAGCTCTGTGTGGGAACGATGCGGCGATATTCTTCAAACCGACACAGGCGACAGGATCCAGCCTCTCGCCGCGTTTGTACCTAAGGAGGAATCTTACGAAGGAAGTGAAGGTGCACCTGCACACGATATAAAGACGGACCTCCCTCTGGTGCCGGGCTCTACAGTTGACGCGGGCACACAGTCTTTTCGGTGTGGCTTCTGCGAGAAAACCTTTCGGTTCAGATGCCGACTGATCCGACACATGGGCACCCACATGCGCAAAAGCAAGTTGAGGCGCGGCGTTGGTAAGAAGTCGATCAGCCAGAACGGCCAGCAGATCCACAAGACTCGCACAGAGACTGAGCGACTCCTCTGCAAAACGTGTGGGAAACGCTTCAGCAACGCCTACATCCTGAAGAGACACACGAGAGTCCACACGGGCGAGAAGCCGTATGCCTGCGGCACGTGCGGGAAGTCCTACAGTCGAAGAGACCACCTGATGCACCACACGAGAACCCACACGGCCAAACCGCGAGACCCGTCGCAGCCCGCCGTCAACGTCGCCAAGGTCTACTTCTGCCTAACATGCGGGAAACGCTTCACGAGACACAGCTGCTTCTTGCACCACACCAAGAGTCACAGTCCGCTCATCTGCAAGACCTGTGGGAAACAATTCAGACAGCTGTCGGGACTGAAGCGACACGAGCCGACCCACGCTACCGTGACGGGGTTTCCCTGCAACATCTGCGGGAAATCCCTAAGCAGGAGGGACCACTTGGTGCGTCACATGAAAGTCCACGCCAAGAGCAACCCCTTGCAACCGTTTTTGTTTGACGCAGCCAAATGTTGATAGAAACGCAGCCAAAGGCTGGAGAACTTTTTAGTTTGATTGACGTAATTTGGCCGTCCACATGAGATTCAGCTCTGAATCTCAACCTCATGTTCTTGTCACAGAGATTGAGATTAAGAGTAAATCAAGTGTAGTTTTCTGAACGAACCAGTTGCAGTCCATTTAAAAAGCCCGACCTACACATTCCAGTATTGGCCAATACCAGTTTCTTTTTGTCTGCAAGTGTTAAATCGGTGCACCCCTAGTGGAAATGAGTTTATTTCTATCAGAGAACTTCTACCGTCATTCTTATCTCTGCTCTTTGGGACGCTGCCAATCAGCGCCCTGATCTTGAATTGGCTGCTGGGATTGGCCGCTTTGCTAGCAGTAGCCAATACCGTGTAAAGTAGTCTTAATGAAAGAAATGTTCATAAATAATTTAGTTCAACAGAAAAAATGTTTTCATTTGTGTAATCCACAGGTGTTCCATCAACAAAGCTTTTTTTTTTTTCTTTCTAGAAACAACTTTTTTTTTTCTCCCTAAATTTCAGAAGTTTTGGTTAAATTGTGTCTGTTTCCTGTATCCTTGTACTTAGGTAAGAAATACTCCGTCGTATGAATCGCAACAGAAATGACTGAAATAAAACCCATTTCAAAATATTTCCTGTCGTTTTGTTTTTCATTTCTATTTAGAAAAGAAAGCGAGGGAAAAAATTTGATTTAAAATCGGATCTGGAATGAAAGAAATTGGAGATTTTATCGTAGAAACACAAAATCAAAATGCCACAAAAAACATCGGACGGATGAATTTTAGCTTTTGTCAGGCACAAAAATTAAAATCTAACTCCAGGATGCTGGTAGATTTTCCTAGGACTCATTTTGTGACTTTGGTTTCAAGATACTTTATATCTAGCTGACATATGCTAGACATATGCTTACATATGTAAGAAAACATTTAAAAAAAAAAAAAAAAGGCAATTTTTTTATTATCTATTGATGAAAAATGTGAACGAAGAATCAAAATCTGACCTGATTGAGTCGTAGTGAAGAGGTAGCACCAGCAGGGAGCGACAGAACGCCTGTTGCCTTTTTCTTATTCTTTTTTTAAAATTTTTTATTTATTTTCAAAAAAAGAAAACTTTCCTGACGCATTCTGGGAACAAAAAAAATATGAGGAACAATACAGTTAAAATAAATATAATTTTTTGAAGCAGAAGCATTTAGAATACATTTTCTACTTTTAAAAACAAATCTCCGGTGGGAATGAAAGAAACATGTCCAATATTTGTTACAGCAAAACTGACGTGACAATTTTTGATATTAAAATGAGTCAATTGCTACAGACTTTTACTCTATAAAGACTAGAGGCTGCTTCAAATTTTACAACGTTTTTTTTTTCTTAGTAGGTCTGTCAGTTTGCAGGTGAGTTCGTCTCAGTGCTAATGGTCGCCTGAGTGTTTGTTGGCCCTCTAACACCAATCTGAAGCTTTCTTATTGCTTGGCATGTTTCTTTGCTTCGCCGCTTTGAAGATAATAATTCACTAATTCATATTTTTGTGAAACAGGAAGCTTGACGTCGAGTAAAAGATGCTTCAGTTATATTTGCTTGATAGAATTTGGTAGAAGAGCCAGAATCTTATTCATCAGGGAAAAAAAAAAAAGTTGGATATGAAAACCCGTCTACCACTGAGCTGCAGCTGCTTTCTGAAAACGTTCAGGTCAAATCTGTGTCCAGTTTTAGACTCATCCGTCCAAACACTGTTAGTCCAGGAGTTCTGGTCTTTGTCATTCTTCTATCAGGCCAACATGTTTTTATTTATTTAGTTAAACTTCCCTTGAAATTTAAACTTGTTCAGTCTCTTTCTCATTCTACAGGCCTGGACTGTTATGTCACAGCTCCCTCCATCACTCCTTGGTTTTCCTAAAGCTTCTTTTAGCACCACTATCACAAGTCGTACCAGTGGTTAAGGTCAAGGCGAGTCATTTCTCCAAACTGTTTAGAAAAACATTTTTGTTTGGGCTTCAATAAACCAGCAACGATATCACACAGCACGAAAAGATGGGTTTTGTGTAGATGCTAAAATGCTCAAGTTGACACAAGTTTAAAATAGTATATTAAACTGTTATGTCTTATTCTTTTAGATAAATCACTTAAAAAAAAAAAAAAAAAAAAAAAAAAAAAGTGGTTTAAATTCAGTTTTTATCTCCACTAGGCTCTTGGGTAGAACTGTCTTTGGGTTTTTGGTGTCTAATAATAAATCGGTGCACAGACGGAATCCTGGTGAAGGAGTTCGACCCTGGCCTTTCACTGCAGATGCTCTCCTTTGACTCCAGACATTCCTGTAGGTAACATTGTGTCCACCATCCCAAGGGCATGACGTAGGCTGGCACAGAGGAGCCAGGATCAGGGATCTGCAGCCTGCGGCTCCAGAGAGCCACACGTGGCTCTCTGGACCCTCCTCTTGCAAAATCGCAAATGTAAATGTTTGTAATTATTGAAACAATAAAAATAGGTGATTTCAGGAACTCTTCTACTTCATGCAGTATCTGATTAGAACTGTGTTTCTCCATCTTTTTCGGGCCGGCGCCCCCCTGTCCATTATCCAGGTCCCTCACCGCCCCCATCAAAGAAGATGTATTATTTTAATATTAATACTAATATTACTATCACTATTGTCAAAAATGATTTCCCAAAGAACAAAAAAGCAACGTGAATAAAAATTATTTTTACAGGCGTCTAAGAAAAATGCAATGAATGAACATTCAACTTAAAGTCGGCAGGCCTAACAGCAGCCAGTCAAAGTGGAAAAAAAATATTTCTTGTTCTGTGCCAATTTTCTGATGTTTGTTGTTAAATATTGCCCAAAATGACTAGATAAAAGATGTACAACAACATCAGTTTAAACTTTGATCTATTTGCAAAAAGACTCTGCAACATTAAAACATGGATACAACTGCAACTATATAATCATAATTCTTCTTCTCTTCAGTGTTTCTGTGAGTTTCTGCTGGTGCAGCTCTGTGCTGCCTTCAGGACATAAGAGTATCATCCATAAAATTTCACCCACATGGCATTTACTGTGCAGTGCTTTCAGTGGGAAAACAAAAGTTCAAGATCCTTTTAATGCCATATAAATATGAGACAGAAACATGGATTCTGTCTGTTCTTGCCATCCAGTCCTCTGTATTCATAAATGTTCAAAAGGTCTTGCCATACCAGCTTATTCCTCTGTATTTACTTTAGTTTCGTAGTTTATTCTTGCATTTTGTTCTTCATTCATTTCCATTTGATTTTCTTTGATTGGTATGATCCTCTCTTGGTTTATTGTTATGTCGTCTTTAGTTTCCTTCTTTATAGTTTTATTTTTATCGTGTAGGTTATTACTCACCAGCAGTGATCAGTGGCTGGTGGTCATCATTCGTCTGTTTTTATTCTCTGATTCACATCTAGTCTGTCGCTCCGTTCTGGTTCTCCTGTTTCTGAGTTTTGCGCAACGTGCGCGTCGTTTTGTTGTTGTTTTGTTGTTGTTTTTGTTGTCTAATTTCCATCTCAACACGTTCGCACCTCGAGTGGACGGTGAAAAGTGAAACATGTTTTTTTCACAGAAAGACATTAAATCTGATTTGCAGTTCATAATCTGTTTTTGTTTAGACTACATTTTGGCAGCTAAATATTGTTGACAGTTTAATGTCCTTTCTGAACGTAACAACCAGAAGCCACTGATCCGAAACATAACTCTCAGCATTTTTCTGAAAATGTCACTGAACTATAAAACAATATTCTTCCATATTCACTAACAAATTTGCATTTGCGCCACCAAAAGGAATGTGAGGCATTCACTCCATTTCCCTATTTTTTCCAAACATCATAAATCATCTTCATTTAGATAAACTAAATTAACAAACCGACTACGGTAATTGACTTTGTTGAGTACATCGGGGTTGACAGAGGTCAAATATGGCTGCTGTGCCTGCCGAAGTTTCTCCATAGAAAGTGTTATGTAAGCATGTGGAAAATCAGCTGACCAGCTGTTACAACCCTACAATGTAAGAAGTGAAAGTGATGAAGGTCTAATCTGTGGACGAGAACGTGATCCGATTTGTGCTGGAGGCAGCAAGTGGACCAAAGTCTGCACCACCCAGCAAACCAGCCAAACTGCATATACCCAGCGTTGCCATGGCACCCGTTCTACAGCTTGAAAATGACGGACTACAAAATCATCTGAAAGAAGTTTAAGAAGGTTACAGTTAAGCCTTTGCAGTTTAAACATTCAATTTTTCGATGACTAGGCATTTCCAGCTGGGATTATGCGCACAAAGTATTAAGCTAGCAAGAATGGTAGGTGCTAGCTGGTGTTGTTGGATTATAAGAATTAATTTACATTTTCACTGTATTTCTATAATATATCAAGCTTGAATGATAGAGTATTGTCTACACATTGTATGAGTTAATTCTCTGCAAGCAATATTGGGAGAATTTTTATCTGAGTTGTTTTTTTGGGAATTTTTTAGAAAAAAGACCTAAATAAATGATTTTATTGACCAATCACATTTTGCACCCTTCTGAAGATATTCAAGGGTGTGCCTCAGAGTTCTGTTTTTTTTTTTTTTTTTTTAAATCCTTTTTATTTTAAATAAAATTTTTTCTTTTCTTTTTTTTTTTTTTTTTTACTGGCACACAATAAATTCAACACACTTTAAAAGTCTGGTAAAAGTCTGGACACATCGCATTCAATTCAATATGAAGTTGTGTCCCCACTTTTGATTTGTAGCAAATCTTGATTCCACTGGTCAGACAGTAATCAGGCTTAAAAACAGGTTCAAAAACTCATTTTCTCAAAGAGCCTTACTGGTTTGTGTAGCTATTTCTGTATACAACTCTACAGGATTGTATCACAGACGTAAACCATTTCTCCAAACAAACACACAAAGAACATTTTATAAGTTTTATTACTGACATACGGGAGAAAATTTTGAAAAAGATCATTCTCGAGGTACAATCAGTGATGGTATGATTTCATTCTTTTAAGCAGAATAATGAAACATGAACTCTAGACTAAGTCCAGCTACAGGGGCCTATTGCTGTCGACGCAACTGCAAAGCCTTCCTCCTTTTCTTCCTGTTGAACTGTGCTCTCACTCTCTCAATAGAGAACTGAAGCGGACTCATGGATGGCGCTGCAGACGTGGTTGTCCAGGACTTTTCAGATCTGACAGTGATTGGCGAAGTTGGAAGTGTCTCCTGTTCGTTTTGTTCCTGGTCGGATTTCTGCCGTTTGCTCAGAAGCGCGTTGAGATTTGTACTCACTGTGGGGGCGGCCGTTGTCAAGAGCCTCAATTCATCATGAGCTCCTGTGTCTTGCAGTGCAGGGCTGCTTGCGAAACCTGGCCAACCGACCAGGGTGCGAGGAGTTGTGGGAACAAGGTTGGCAATTTTGCTGTGGGAAAATCGGTTTTGACTGGAGAGAAGGATGACTGTTTTCCTCCTTCTGCTTCTCTGCACTCTCTCTTTTGACCTTCGCCCCTTTGAGGCAGAAAAGTTGGGGCTGAGAGCCGTAACCTGACTGTCCGGTCTGTAAAACAGCGTTCTCAAAAGCGGCAGCTCCGAGGTGGGCGACCCGGTGAGAGGGAACGCTGTCCGACTCTTTGGAGAGGAATCCCGAGGGTCAGAAGGCACAATGAGAGCGTCTGAGCTGACTTTCTTTCTTTTCTTTCTCCTCTCCTTGACTCCTCTTTCCTTTGACCTGCTCCTTTGCACTTTGGGGGCTACAATAGGCACAATGGCAGTGCTTGCAGTAGTGAAGCTACGTTGCTCCGGTTCTGCGGTTGGCAGTAAGTCAGTAATCGAGGGAACAGAGTCTACAGAGTTTAATCTACGGTGTTCAGAAGAAGGAGGTGAATTTTTCTTGCCCTGTTTTTGTCCTCTGGTTTTTACTTCCCGTGGCGTACTCAGAGTCACCAGGTTTTCTGACAAAGGGACTTCCTCTTTCATCCCCTCAACTGACTCACCTGGCATTTTCCGGACCTTCAGAGGTGACGTAATGGAAACCGTCTCCTTACCCGAGGCAGGCTCATCTTTCATGACATCATTGGAGGGCTCGTCTGTCGTTCTAAGCTCAAATTTCCTGTCGTCAGCCCTGTTTGCATTAATCCTTGACTGGTCGCGTTTGTTGAACTCGCTGATGAAGTTGCTCAAAGACAAGAAGATGTCTTCTGCCTTGCTTCCCGCAGCTCCTTCCTCTGCTTTCACACCCGCCTCCGTTTTCTGCTTTCTCTTCCTGCCCTTCCCTTTCTTTTTATGTTTTCTGTTTGCTTTCTTCTTCGCCCCAGTGTTCTTCCTCTTCTTCTTCTCCGAGGTTTGCGCCTCCTCCTTGTCGGAGTCCCCGTTGGAGCTTTGAGACGTGGAGACAGTGGCGAGCACCTTGATGAAGTCCTCGGCGGCGGTGACAACGTTCCTTAGCGACGGCTCCGATATCGTACTTTGAGTGGGACCCTCCCGCTGTTCTTCCTCTCCGCTCTCCCTGGATTCCTCCCGCTTGGGCGGCGCCACCGTCAGCTCGTCTATGACTCCGACACCGCCATAGTCGTACGGCACCGCTTCTCTCAGCACGGCGACGGGGAACTTGTCGTATCGTTTGCACCTGCGGGGGCGGAGGCGACAAAAGGAAAGGAAGTTCACGAAGAATTCATGATGAATTGTTGCGAGTTGTTGGCCTGCCGAACTGGGCGGTGATACTTACAGGCCGTACCAGTGCCGCTCGGCGCACTGCTCCTCGTAGGCAAAGTCGAAGCATGGCACACCGATGACGTTGAAAAACGCCTGACCCACAACCCTGGAGGATGTGTCGTTGACTTGTCTCAGACAAGCTTTCAACCTGCAGGAAGAAATAAAAGAGTCGATCGAAAGGCAAAACAACAAGAGGATGTGATGTGGGCAAAACGAAGGATTCTTTTTGCCCCCATCTTTGTATCTGACTAGTTACATGTAAAATAATGCTTGAATTTTTTATTGTACTTGATTCTGCTTTAAATTTACAAGTGAATCTTTTATTTTGTCTCAGTTGAGCCTGGATTTTAAAAGGCCTCATGCAGCGTCCAATGAGTGTGGGGTCAACACCATTGACCTTCCAACTGGACTCTCCATGGATACAGCGCCCATGAGCTGACCAATGAATTAAATTCCCTAAATGACAGAGCATGCTTTCCTTGACCATCACAATACTCATTGTCCAGTGTATAGTATACAGTGGTTATTGCAAGCTCTTCTTTATTTTTGTCAATGTTTTATTTTATTTCTTCATGAAAGGATCAAAGCAACACTCCAGATTTAATGTGATATAAAGGTCAAAGGTGATTTTACATAAGTTCATGTAAAATGTTTGTATCCTGACCATCTTAGTTGAACACTTTGGTTCTTGAGTTACCCGGTGCCTTAGATATAATAACATCAAAATAATTATTTTAATGATGTTTAATCCCATCTATATGCTTCAACACAACAAAACAACTCAACTAAGTTTCCAGTGTTACTCACTCCTCATCGCAGTCACAGTGGCAGATGGAGTGCCACTTGAAATTGGTGTATCCATAGTTTGAAGAGAAGGCGTGGATGACGTGGGGGCAGTGGTCGTGGGTCCTGCAGCAGCTGTCCGTGTCTGCAAAGTCTCCTGCGGAAAGGAGGTCACGGGGTCACCGTTTAGTCCGGCGTGTATGTGCTCGTGCGATCATTTCATCTCGACAACGCGTCGCCTCTCTCTTACCCAGCTGGTTGTAGTTGTCCGCCATGTTCCCGGCTCCGCACCAAAGGGTCCCCGGGTAGGTGAAGCCCCTCTTGGATCTCCTCAGACCCTTCCACTGCTCATCCTCCCCGCCGCTGCGCGCCCTGCTCTCCTCAAACTCCCGGCACGCCAGCTTGGCTTCATCCATGCGCGTAAAACGCGCCTCCTCCTCCTCCTCCTCCTCCGCCGCCGGCCCGGGCGGGGCGGGGGGGGGGGCGGGGGGGGGCGGGGGGGGGGGGGGGGGGGGGCGGGGGGGGGGGGGGGGGGGCGCGGGGGGGGGCGGGGGGGGGCGGGGGGGGGGGGGGGGGGGGGGGGGGGGGGGGGGGGGGGGGG
>CAEGAD010072856.1:0-53603 GCA_903067055.1 Poeciliopsis paucimaculata
TGATTTTAGTACATGTGACCACTTAATGCTGCACATTCAAAGAATGACCGTTTGCAGTTCTTTATAATCCATAAAATCTTTAGAAAATCTGCTGTGCATAATAATTTGGAACAGTGCATTTTGAGTTTACCCTAGAGTTAATTAGTGGACACAGTTTGGTATCACTATCCCAAACTCGCATCAAAATTGACTTTTGAATAAATAAAGCTGGTTACTATTAATCTTTTGGAGTGACCTCACTAAAGCCTTCTCTGCAGCTGTGTTCTGTGGACCAGACTTAAAAGTTGAGTCAGTACCTGGATCAAACTAATAATAATGAGCTGCACGTACAATAAAATAAAGGTAAAATATGATTTATTGCCTAGCTGTCGATTTCCATTAAGTAAATGCATCCCAAGCCGTTTTATGATACATTTCCACCCAATAAGTGTTACATGAATACCAGTTTTAGTTTTGGCTTCATTAACACTTTCTTCTTGTTCTTGTTAACAACAGGATTTCATGTTTTTTGAGACTACCAACTGAGACTAGGAGCCAAGCAGGATTTCTACATCACATTCCTGGTGGAACAAGGCCACAAAGCCATGATGATCAGTCCCAAAATGCAGATCGATCAAACAACCTTCAATAAATAGAATACAAAAATGAGCCCAAAAGTTCTAACATTGCATGAACAATGAAATGTAGAAGGTTTGTTTTTGCTTCAGCTGCTCAGGTTCATTTGTCATGTTTCTGTGGCTGTGTGGGTTCTGTTATTATTTTTGATTTTTGATTTTTTGAATTGCAGTGATTGTATGGATGTTGCTGTGTTTATTTATAGGGTGTATTTAATGATGGTTACTGATTACATATTGAGCCCAAGAGTTTTAATAACTACTATTAAAGTTTTTTTTTTTTTTTTTTTTTTTACAGTAAGAAGACACTGGTTTAAGATTTAGAAAAGGAAAAACAGCCATGTTCTGTTATACACTTTGAAAAAGTATGCTAAAAGAATTTTGTCCATTCAGATATTTAACACACACGTTGCCAATTTTGTAGGTATGTTAGGTGGTGTGGTAAAGGATTCATGTAATGTAGAAGTTTGGATTTGTGAAAAGCAAACAAGCTTTGAGTGTGTGTTAAGTGATACATATACTGTAATGTTTTAAGGTTTTGCAGCATCTATAATTTTATTTACACAGTGGATATTTTATTTTTTTAGGGATGAACTGTAGCTTCCTATGACATGTCAGCAGTGACCAGGAGAGGGAGCTAGATAATTACTTAGTATTGGTTCATTTTTCCAAATGAACAATTTCAAAACTCGCTAATAGAAGTTGGTTATCTATTTATTATTTTTCCATACTAATGTGTATATTTGGACAAACTCAGGTTGAAACGCATGCTGCTGTACTGTAGTTCTGATTACTGCTGATTCTGAAAATTATGCACCTGCATTTAATTCTACATATATCAAGATGATTTATTTATTTATTTATGTTTCCATCCCATGGAGCATGCATGGCATGATCTGTGTACCCATGTTCTTGCAGTTCCATTGTGATAGTTTTGCAGTTTAAATATTAGAAAGCATACAAAGCCAAGAGGTTCTATCAAAGCCACTGGCAGCTACTTGCTTTTTGATCAAATGGAAATGTAACAAGGAAGACATAGATTAAGTTTTTAATAATGCCAGTATTTTTATAGTCCTGTTTAGGCATTTTATATTTTTTTCAATTAGTTTTCTTTAGGCATTTTTTTTACAACCCCAATCAATTTGCAAACTTTGAAAAAAAGACCCATCTTAAGCCATTTTGTCATATTTAAGTCCTGAAATTTTATAGACTTTTATTTTTGTAAAGACTACTGCCAGTTAGAGAAATTGATTATACCTGTGTAAACCGAAGATGTCCTCTGTCAACAGTTTTTTACTCTGCCTTCAGTGAGCTGACACTTACTTGTAGAATTACCATAAGTGGATTTAATTCACCAGATCCATTTCCGTTATTGATTTGGAGACTTTATGACTAGTTCATGAGTTGGTTTTTAATTTAATGGCATACAGATTACCAAGCTAAACCTGGTAAAATATAATTTCTGCTGACCTGATCATTTTATAGCGCCGTACAAGTTTGATATGCCCAGTTACATTTTATTTGTGCATAACCATCAGTTTGGGACAGAATGTGATGCAGTGTAACTTTTAAACAGATAAAGCCTGTATTCTACCTTTGCACTAATACTGTGAATTAATAAAATGTTTAGTCCTTGCAATGTATTGAAACTGAGCTTAGCTTAATTTGTGCAAATAGTCTGTAAAACCACCTCAATAAAATTAGCAAAATTGTTCAATTGCAACTTGTTCAGTTTTACAGTTTGACTTTATTGAAGACTTTCTGGAAGCTGTCTGTGGCACTGTATTCCCAGTCTCAAAAATATACATGCACCCTCACTGATATCTGGTTAGGTAGCCCTCAGTATGCATCTCCCTTAATTTCCTATTTTGAGCTGTAACGCAAGAAACAATGGGAAAAGAAAATCTGTCTCTATGTGTTCATTTCTCTCTGAAAGGGTCTAGCTGCATAGCTAACCACAACCAGAAAACTCCCCTCAACCCCAGAAATATCTGATTCACCGCTGGAAAATATTCATTTCTTGATTAAACCAAATATTGTACTACAAAATGAGAGGTTGAGTAATAGTCAACATTTGGTGTGAATTAGATTCAGCGACCATAGGAATACATAGATGTCAGTAACACAGTGATTTGCTGCTTGAGAGATCTCAGTCTGTGGGAAATAAACACATTTTAGCTGATGTAAATGAGAAGATGTCAAGTCAATCAATCAATCAAATTTTATTTGTATAGCACATTTCAGCAGCAAGGCATTTCAAAGTGCTTTACATCATAACAAACATAAAAACAAAGTCATGTAACATAGAATAACAATAAAATCAGCTGGGACTCTAACCCTCTGTATATGTTTATGTTTCATAAACATATACAGATCTGAGCCAGTGGAGCCATTCCGTCCTATGACAAGTCATAAAGTAATAATAATAATAATAATAATAATAATATTTCATTATTCCTGCAACTTAGCATGCACTGGGAGCTCTGTGGAATGCATTGTGCTCTGTAATGGGGTGACTATGTAGTGGTGTTCTCAAAGGCTCTCACTGGAATTTGAGCTATTTGTGTTTCAAACATACTGGGACAAACACATGGCTGAATCCACATCTGTGCAAGCACAGCCTAAGAAAACAACACACCCAGAAGGTTAAAGACAGAATCTGTAGTTGTCACATAATTATTTACTTTACTCTGGAATGAGAAAGACAAATCAAGTATAAAATAGGAGCTAAAGTTAAGCTCTTCATAAGTCAAGCATGGGCTAGGGTTAGGGTTAGGGCTTATTGGCTAAGTGGGTTGCACTATTTCACTCGCCCATGCCCACAGTCAAACATGGTAATGACAGCATCATGATGTGGGACAATGGCTGCAAAGTTACTGATTAATAATTAGCAAGCCAGTTTAAAAGCCATCTGGATTTTTGACAATTTTGTAAAAAGCTATATTTCAGTTAAACGTTGTTCATAAATTAAAGTGGCCCACAGGACACATAATATACAGTCCACTAGGCTGAGTGGTGGAACTGAAAATTCCAAAAAGCAATGAAAAAAATAGAGGTGGAAACATCTAAGAATAAAACATTTGATTGTTGCTTCCCTGCCTACCAAACACTAAAACCAAAAATGGACAAACAGAATTAATGGCAACTCCTAACTCAACCAAAGCCACAGTCCAATAAACCATGGGTTCAAAAGCATTTCTTTAAGTGTGGCAGGATGCCTGTTGATGGACGCAGAGGATGGGACTTAGGTCCTGCCTCTGGGTTTGTATGTCCTAGGCAGCCAGTCAACCTTGAAGAGAGCTCTCCATAATGGTTATGGAGAGCTCTCTTCAGTCATAAAAAACACACAAAAGGCACAGAATACTAAAAACAAATTAACTTAAAAATCTCTAAAAACACTCTACTGCTTCAAGTTTAAGTCCCAGTTAAAAAAGAATAAAACCATATCCAGTGAAGAAAAACTATCAAAGAAACAACAACAACAAAAAAAACACAACAAATATGGTAGCATTATCTTCAAAATTATCAAAATTATAAAAAATTAACATTCAGAAGAAAATTTAATAGTGTGCAGAAAAGTCTGATGGAAGTAATGCTTGTCTCTCAAGTTAAATGGAAAGAAGACAAACAGTCTTGCAGGAATTTACAATTACACACACTAAGTCAAGTGTAACAGCACTTATCGCAACCATATCTTGACAGAGTGATTGATCCTCATTCCAACCAATTGTGCAAGTTTTCTTGTGGTTCTGATGTTTTTTTTTTTTCTTTTTCATGTCAGAGACTGAATTTCAGAAGTCCTATGCAAATGGAATATCCAGGAGATGATTACAACTGATTAGCTAATTAGAAAATATTAAGCCAGTTAAAAAAAAAAAACTAAGCCAGTTGAAAAAAAAAATTAAACCTGAAGTTTTTCTTACCACATCATTTGAACTCAGTGATACGAAAAGAAATGAGTGCAAACAAGTTTCACCTGTTTACATTTCCTCTGGCTGAAGCAGCCTCCCACATCAAAATTTTAAACATAGTCTTTCCATTCACTAAAACAATAAACATAGAACACAGAGTCTGACACATTAATAATAATTTAAAGTTAGCATTGAATATAAAGGAAATCTATATTATTTTAAAAGCGTGATCACTTTTTAAACAATAAAAGAAAGAACTTTAATCACATTTATCTTTATATAAAAAAAACACATTGTCATCGTTTTCTGTTTGTGTAAAGTTATTGTTTAGTTAACCTTCTTCTCTATCATTTAAGGGTGATGATGAACGAGGCAGTGGCAGCCTGACAGATCCCAGGATTCATGGGCAACTACTATTACCCTGAATTTGCAATAAACAGTCCTATTATCCTTTTAAATTCGATCTCTTCTTATAATCCTAATTCGACAATTAGGGATCAGAGAAAGCTATTTACTTTTAAGCTTTAAAAACTGCTAGGTTGCCTAGATAGCACATAATGTTGAGTTTTTAGATGCCAACCATTATTAAACAAGGGTTCCTCTTTGCTACACTAACAGTACTATGTTATGAATATGCCTGGTCAAGGTCTGGTGAGAATATTTCAGATCCTATTTTTAGTTACATTGACAAAAGTGACTTGCTGAAAGACTAAACAAAAATGCCAGCCAAACCTTTTTTCTGTTTGTCCAAAATTGTGATGCTGGTGCACCAGGTGCAGGAAAGAAACCACATATGTCTGTCCCCAGCAACACTCACCCTGTAGTGTTGCCAGACCAAAAGAGGGTCCCTCCATCGAGTTCTGAGTCAACTTAATCTCCTCCAAGTGGGACATGCCTCGTAAACCTGCAGAACAGTAGCATTTCTACTTCAAACTTCTCTATGATGATGGAGTTCCTCACAGTATCTGTGAAGTTGAGCCCAGCCACCCAACAGCGGAAGTTTATTTCTGCAACTCGTGTCCGAATCCTTATTCTTTCAGCCATGATCCTTATCTAATGGGTCTAACTGACAGCAGGACCTTTGGCAAATCACGGATCAGAAAGTATGTTCCAGATATCAAGAGGTCACACTTCTCAACCTCCTTGGAAACATATTACAGTGTTTGAAAATAAAGGGTTTTGACCAATAGTTGAGATTCAAATTTAGGAGATCTGTGGCATTTATTTACTGTCGCACAGTTACTGAGGTGTAAGAAACAACGAAAGCAAGAGCTCTTCCCACAAAACTGAGCTTGTTCGACAGGAACAAGCTCAGTTCAATGGGATGGCTCTTGTTCTCAGTCCTGTTATAGTTGTTCATGAACAACATTTTAAAGTGTAGTCATGGAGACGAGGGTACGCTTGAAAAACTCAGGGTCTTATTCTTGCTTGTCTGTTTGTTCTGCTTCTGCATTCAGGTCATGATGTTCTGTGTGTACTGCTGAGTATGAAGCAGATGAGAGGGGTGTTAACTCCTTCAAATCTGCGACCTTAGTTCTCCATCAGAAAAATGTGGGACTACTGAGTACCTGACTTGCGGAGGGAACAACAATCTTGGTATCAAAACAAAAATGAGAAAGTAAAAGTAATTAACAAGAAAGGGTTTTTAAGGATCTGTGTGTACTAGAGATTAATAGCTTCTTTTCCTCTGAATGGCATAGCACCCCATAATCAAATAGGTTTAACAAAAATCTGCATAACATAGTTCTCTAACAATGCGAGGGACATAGTAACCAAATTAAAGTATCTTTTGTTTTCCCTGCAAACAATGTTCAAGTTACCCTATGCCCAAACTTCTCCCCATGGCTAGCTGGATATATAAAGATATGATGTGTCATGTAGACTGGTAGCACTGTCTTCAATGATGGAAATCAAACCATTGGTTTTGTTTGGAGAAAACAAAACCATTGGTTACGTTCTCCAAACGTAACTTAAAAAAACTAATTAGTAGTGTGCGACTGTCCTATATGGCAATGAGAGTGCACTGTAAGGAAATGTTTACTTTTTTTTATTTTCACAAGCTTTGTGGTTTTAACTTATGGTTGCTGTATAAGGATATTCTCATGAAACTGCCCAAAGAACTCATTATGTGTAATTCTGAGAAAACGATCCAAGTACCTCAATCTGCCAAATTTAAAATGAATTGAGGTATAAGATGTGCCAAAATCTTCGTTGCTCACATATTATATTTAACCGAGATAAGGTTTGAAGTGAAATAATCAAAACAGACAAGTTTTGCATGAGTACTAAGATGTAAAAAAAAATCACTGAGTAAAGTTCTTGAGTCTTTAATTAAACAAACCAGTAGCAAATCCCCTTAAGAGGTCCTTTGTAGTCCACCCCTCCACCACACCTCAGGTCAATATATGCTTTGCATTCCCATAAGTGTGACCACAAGAGTCTGAGCTAAACAGGGCATGGCATAGAGATGACATTTTTTTTCAGGAGGATGAGCTGACTAAACAAAATGACCAATATGCTTTCCACCAATCTGGATTGGTAATTAAACTTTCAGTGAAGTGATCAAAGAGTTTGGGATAAAAATACAACCCATTCTTAACAATCACGGAGCAATTGTGGGTTCCTGAGAAAAGGTTTAGGGAGCTGAGTTTCTAGGTTATGTGACTCACCAGCATGATTGCAAAACCATCCAGTTTTACCACTAAAAGAAGTGGAAAGCGGTGTAGAAAGTAGGTTGAAATCCAAGGTTTTTCTCAACTACTTTTCAAAGAAATTTGCTGTCTTGTGTAGCCTATGAACAACTCTCTGAACAACCTAACAGTTTTGCAGCTATTGAAGAAAACAAAATAAGTTTAAAAAAAAATGCTAACATGGCTATGTTCGCTTTTAGACGTATTTTTGCTTATTACTCGGCACCCTTTTTGCAGTCTACCTTCTAAGTGCAGTCTAATTACACAGTGCTTGCAAACCCACTGTCTCCACAACAGCACCAAAACAGAGGATACATCACTGCTGTCAAGAAACGGCATCAGTAATGCTTGTCATCAGGGAAGACTGTAGGCTTGTGAGTTGAGAAGATAAATAAAGTGAAATAAAAAACGCCAACACTGTCCATTGGGACATGAAAAAAATTCCACGTGTTTTTTTTTTTCTTCTTTTTTTTTGGCTAAAGTGTTTATTGCTTGAGGGTCGTTGCACCATCCATTGGTACCCGGGAAGAGTGGAGATAATTATTTGCAGCTTTGCCTTCTTGTCCACACAGGCTCCAAGCCTTTTACTATGTCCTCCTCCAACTAACCACAGCCACCTCTTTACTGAGGTATTTTACAATTTTTGAGCAATTAAATGTCATTTTCTCACCCACCCCTCCTGTACCCCACATTTAAAATTGTCGCCAGTCTCACTGCCACTACCTACCCACAGTTTACTGTATATATGCAAGTACTGACTAAGGAAGGTAGAGTTGTAGAAACACATTGTCTTGTAAAATGTTTTGACGTGTTGCATTGTTGCATTGCCAATATAAACCTTAATGTTATTTGTAGGAATTTTAAGTGGTAGATCAACACAAAGTACCACATGATCACATGGTAAAAAAAAAATGCTGTAATACTGTATTACTTTAAATAAATATCTACACTACTGTGCTGTGTAGTAAATTTGTATTTTGAGTTGGAGGTTGGTGAGAAACTTTTGAATATGTAGAATAACCCCATTAGGGTATATTCAATTTTCTTTTCAAAGTTTTGAAAAAAAAAAGTGATGAACAAAAGTACCCCACAGCATGATGCTGCCACCTCAGTGTTCTAAGTTGGTTATGGTGTATTCTGGATTATGTGCAGTGTTTGTTTCAAAAAGCATTTACCTCAGAATAAATTAAATTATGGTCTCATGCCCTAAATTATATTCTGCAATACTCTGAGCATTATCTAACGAGACGCTATGGAAATCTGTCTCATAAAACTAAACAGAACACAATGAAATTTGTCGTCTAAATATTTTAAATTGTGAAAAAACATAAGGAGCATGGATACTTTTTCAATACACTGTGGGTATTTTACTTCTCAGAACATGACATTGATGGAACAATAATTTGCTCAAAGAATATTAACACATGTAATGGTTTCCTCAAACTAATAAATATAATGAACTTCAAAATCGTTGGCAGGTGTGAAACGAAATAAGCCAATGAAATGAAGCAACACTATATATCATTCTGCAAAAATGTGTCACCATTTCTGCCCCCCATATCTATTGTTTTCATGTTTCAGATAGTCCTTCACAAGCTACTGAACAAACAAATGTATTTATGTCATGTATTTGTCTTGAGCTGTTGAAGATCACCTTTGAATACAAATGTAGAACTGACACCTTTAAGCAACAATCAAGACGAGGGGTAATCTGTTGGTATTACTTTGTGTTTGAGTTTCACAATGGGGAGACTGACCTTTTTCTGATGTGTAACAATATGGGAGACAGACAGCAAGCGTCAAAGTGGTAATTTTCTCATGACATACCAATTTCCATAAACATGCCTGCTCCATACTCACCCCACTGTGAATTGCAAGCTAAAAAGAATGGCTGACGTCCAATTCAAGCTTTTTATGTTGTTTTTCTGGCACAACTCTGGATTTCCAAGGTTTATCAGGGCCTCACTGGAAGCGTGTAATTTACTTCATATAAAAGCTTGAATTTCTACTCACTCTGCATTCGGATTCATAAACCCATGATGTCATTACATATGCTGGAAGTCATCAGCACTGCCACTCACAGCCATAACAATAATGTTAGAGCTTAAGCGGCAACTCTATTCTAAAGCCCCTATATATTATGACTTCAATGGAAAACAAAATCCTCTTCATAAAAATAAAAATCACTCCTTGTAAATTTTGATTCTTACAATTCATTCTCCTGCTTATGTTATTATGGAAATAATCTACTGCCAGTCATCACAATGTCCTGTCAAGTGTTTGCAAGGAGGAGAAACCAGTCGGGGGAGGTATGTCTTTTCTTATTAATAAGGAATGGAGAGAAACAAATGAGATGCAGCATTTGGTTTAAGGTTCAGCTGGGACACAGATTAAGTCTGACAGTATTTGGAAGCCACATTCAATGCCTGTGGTTTTGCGTCTTTCACCCATTTCCCAAAGTAAGGAGGGACAATTGTTTATACCATAGAGGTTGATGTATATACCAGAATAGGCACCAACTGCTAAATAAACATCTGTCACCACTGGTTGATGGAATCTTGACAAACTCAGTTCTCTAACTACAAATAGCACTGTTGTGACATGAGTTTCACTCCTGTAAAAAGGAGTGGATACAATTAGACAACTATGACTTTCTTATCTCTTCTTCGTAATCCTGCATTATGTTGTGACGGTTCAGAACACCTCTTACGTGGCTCCAAAACAAACCAAAAGAATAAAAGGATTTAAACGTGTGGTAGTGACTAAGCAAATGTTCAACAGGTTTTTGTCACAGAGCACACTATTTACTGGGGATATATTTTCAATGAAACGCCTAAAATGGTGTTTTGAATCAATACAAAAAAAAAAAGAGAAAAAACTGCTACTGGGAATATATTTTTTCTTGCCTTTTTGAAAGCTAGGTTTTAAAATGGGGGTGTCACAATTGTTAAGTTCTGGTGTGATTTGCATGAGTTCTTCTTAATGAGCGTGAGTGTACAGCTTAAAATGGTCAGCTTGACACTCAGAGGGGAGGAAACCATAGTGGAGACACAGTCGGTGGGTGTGGGGCACAAACACAGCTGTGTTTAGTCGCACTTTCACGCAGGACGTCCCTGTGTCCATGAGGAGGGCCGTTATCCTCCCTTTCTCCTTTCTCCTCCCTCCTCATACCCTCTGCTACGGAAACGCAAGTGGCTGCTGCGGCAATTAGTGAACCACGCCTGCCGGGCTCTAATTTCTCTGAATTGTGCTCCTTTATATACAACCCCCCTCCGCAACTGAAGAAGCTTGTCTCCAGTGGCTGCAGGTCTGCTCGTCCAGAAAACGCCCTATTATACTTGTTCAATTATTCTAACCTCGCGAGAGCTTACAGTGAGACCCCTCCGGGGCTGGTTTGGACGGGCAGGGAATTAGAAGCTCAGTCGGTCACACTGGCCGGTAATAAACCCAGCGACAGCCATGGATCCCTTCAGGTTCTGTTTGATGTTATCCTTCTACATGAAGTTTGGAAGTTCTGTCTTCTCAAGTAATGCGCCTCAAACTCCTGCGCCTATTCCTAATGGTAAGACATCATATTTTCTTTTTTTTTTTTTGCGCCTGTTCTAACTCTAAAATGAGTTAATGTGTGACTACCGCTCACTGTGTGAAGGAAACTTCTGGGCTTCCACCACGAAAATGATGTCACTGCAGCCTATATGAACGTGCAGGGTGCATTCACGTGTGGGAATGTCATCGTGTTTGCGGCGAACATATGCGTACAGTGTGAAATTGATTGTGCGGTTTCTCTCATTCTTGTCTTGTTGGCGCAGCTTTTATGTTACATATGAGAGGCAGTAAAAGTTTTAGTGCCAGAAGCGCTAATTGGTGAGGAGGGTCTTTGAAGCTTTTCTGTAAATACCGCAACGGGTAGAGGTTGGACATGATATTGGCTACCAAACCGTAGAAAGTAAAAAAAAAAAAAAAAAACACAACAAAAAAAAAAAAAAAAAACGTTTATAACTCATTTAGAATGTAATTGAGAAACAGAGATGTGCTTGTAAGTTTGTTTATGGGCATCTGAGAGGAGCAGTGCCTCTTTGAACGTATAGGCTGTTAAACCCCTATGCCTAACTTTTATTGACCTAGATATCCTTTCCATGTTGGCAAATTGTTTCTGGCGGATTGCACCAAATTACCCTCAAATCCAGACAGACATTCACACAGAGGTCTTGTAAAATATGTGGATGTTTAAATGTTTATCTTTAGTCTGGAAATTTTAAGATACATTGCTATATAGGCCTGTAAAGAAATCACTGGAAGAATCACTCCACTAGAAACAAAAAACATTAGTTTTTATCACACTTTTAGTCAGAAGAATGAGTTTGCTTTTTGTCCAGCAATCTAAATTTGAATCTAAAACAATGTACCGGAATCTGTGATCCGCTTCTGGTCTCAGATTGTGTAGAACCCTGACCAGAATTTGATAAAGAGCCTGAATCACCCTCCAGCCACCAAGCATATTTCTTTCAGATTTGAGTATGATTGCTATGTCGTGCTATGTTTACAATCTCTAAATAAATATTTTACTACTCAGCCTACAACTAAATTAAGGGCTAATTTGGATTTTTTTTTTTTTAGATGAGTTTGTGTGAATATATATCAGGAGTAGTTTCTTATCTTTGATACACATATATAAGAAACTGTCTATGTGAATTTGGACAATATTGAATACATACAATAAGTCCTTGAAGCCTTTGAAGCCTAACATGTTGTCAGATGGTTGCACCATTTCTGCAGTTTTTAGCTATTTACAATGACTGCAACCTGGAGTGATCATATTCTTTGCATTCAAAGCAGCATTAATTGAGATAAAATATTTAAACTTTCTTAAAAGACTGCAGTTATTAAAATCAAAATTACAGTAGGAGAGCCTGGTGGTTGTATCAGCCCATAAGGATAATTTCTGTGAAAAGTCAAGTACTAACACCCCCATCCTCCTTAGCTGGCCTGCTTGTTGTTGCTTATTTCTCTTATGCCTTAGACTGGCACTGTGAGTACAGTGGGTTGAGGAAATGACTTTTGTGAACTCACCTCCAGGACACCCAGGAGGCTGTGGTTTAAATCCCCAGAGCACTTTCAACACATGCTTGGTTTGCATTTAGAATTTTTTAAAGTTTATGAAAGAGGACTAATTTCTTGGTTTACAGGACTCTATAGGATCCTAACTATAAGGTAGGATCACTGTAGCTTCCACACATAACTGACAAAAACGAACCTTGAACTGAGTAAGATTTACCATTGGTAGGGAATGTTTTGTGAGTGGAACATAATGTGAAACTAAACATACTGGACAGGCTTCCTGCTGCATTAGTTGAATCAGAAAAAAAAGGAATAGGCTTATTTCACAGCAAAGATGTGAGTTTTCATCGTGAGAATCTAAAACTCACCACATTCTCACAGCTTTCCCCATCGCCTTCCTGAGAGTACCCTTCCACAGCCAGAGCTCAGATACAGACAGTGATTCAACAGTGAAAGGGAGCAGTGGAAGAAGCAGGAAAGCAGAGCTCTCCATTTCTCACCAGCTCGCACCCGGCCGGTCAGTAGGAACAGTGGACATTGCTGTTGGTGTGGTCAGTTTTGGAAAGTTACAAAAATTGGGCCATGCAGACGGCCGCTGTCCAGCCACCTGAAAGGACCCTTTCACTTATGTTTGACTGTTTGAACAGCAATTCTAACAAAGTAGTGGATTTAACATGTAGGTTTTGGTGTAAGATAGAAACGCTGCAAAGTTTTGTGCCTTGCTCTGATTCTGAATACTTTGTATTTTAGTGTCAGAGCAAATATTTTAGTACTTTTTAGGGTATTTAGAGAGATGTGTCTTTAATGTTTTCTGAGTCCTTGATTTGTTCTGCCCTAATGTTAAGGTACCAAATCATTTGTTTTGTTCATATCGACATACTATTCCCATTTCTTAACATCCCTCCTCATTATGCATACCCATGAACTTATTATTTCTTATCAAATGTGTGCAATCTGGAGGTTTTCGAAGGAGTAATATCCTAGCTAAAGAGTATTAAAATTTAAATAATGATCTGTTTTAATTTTTTGTGCTAAAAAAAAAGTAATCTAGAAGTCACTTTCTCCATTCCATACATGCAAATTGGTAGATTTACTGTACATAAAATAGCTTTATCGAGTGGAAAGTAATTATAATATGAACACGTCGCTGATTTCACTCCACCACTGCCACTGTCACATGACCAAACGCATACCACATGACAAACCTCCACCAGAAACCAATGGCAGCAAGATGGAAATAAATATTAGTTGTTAATATCAGCCCGGTTTTATTTATTGGACTGATACGGATATTTTAAAAAATGACTAATACCAGTCAATATCGATATTGCCATTATATTCTACATTCGGTCAGAAATGCATTCCTGAAAAAATTTTTAAATAGGAGTCTAAGTTTAAAAGCTTATAAAATTAAAATGCATTTCAAAAAATACACAACTTGTTCAAATGTTATGCAATACAATCAGAGTTAATACAAACAAAAATACAATTAAACACAAAAAAGATGTAGATGTCGGACTAGCCCAGGAGGCCTGCATGGTAACATTTATTTTGGAACACTTAAGGAATACTTAGGTGAGGCTTGGTAAACGCCATCATTCATTATCTAGTAAAGTGTCTCTCTTTTACACAGTAAAAGCAACTCTAGATTATACCTTCTGCAGACATCTCTGACGTGACAGCAAGGAGAACTTTTTAGAAAAGTAAAGGAAACTCCACCTATGGTTGTCCATGCCATTCTGTAAAACAACACTCTGTTGCCTGTAATGCCAGTCTAACAAACTAACAAACCCTGCTGGCAGGCATGGTCTATAATCATCCCATAAGACATTGTCACTATATCACCACAAGGTTGGGTCCATGCCTTCTTTCAGCCAAACATGTGTTGAGCTGTTTGTTTTTAACTTAGACTGTCTGAGATAAAACACTGTAAAAACTACTGAGTTACATATAACATCTTCATATGCACTTCAAACACAGACTTATGGGATTTATTTAGTTTTCTTGAGGAAATAGTATTTTTTTCTGAAGAAGACTTTAGGTTATTGCTGGGCATTGACTATTTCTTCACTCATTTACATTTCATTCAATCCAATCAATGTCAATAAAATAGTAAATATTTGATATAATAAAATATAATGCCAGTTATGCCATCTTGTTTGTTTTTGCAGTGCAGTCAGGTTAGCCTGACAAACTGAACATTTTTAACTAGTCTCAAGCTTAAATTAGGGTTATGTTATTGGGAGACACGTCAATTCTTGTTGGCTTTGCAAATATTTACTCTAGACTGCTGATAACGTGGATAAATATTTCTGATTATTAGGATTTATGTTCTTTGAAGTTTTTATTAGTCATAGTTCAGTTGCCTGTAGTCAAAAAACATTATACCATAGTGAGTTTCTAGAAAAGTGAATAAATCGAAGGCCTATGTGAAAATGTAATTGCGTGCTAACCCTAACCACTGGTTGTTTCAGCCTTGGTGGCAACATCTGCCAATAGTTTTTGCAGAATTGTTGCATTTTAATCAATAATTAATTGCCTATTCACGGTCACCCTTCAGCGTTTCCATGAGATTTAATAACAAATCTGGACTGGGCAACAAAACCTTCATTTTGTTTGTTAAGCTATTTAGAGGTGTGTATTTTGGAGTGCAATGTATTTTGCACCTGTTGTGTAACCCAAAAGCCTTTGAGGAAGGAATTTATGTCCAAATTATGAAACAGCTGCAACCTTATTTGACTACACGTATAATGCTGTATCAGTTTTAAGTTAGATGTAATCTCATTGACTGCACCTTCCAAAAAGTTAGTCTTTTGTTCAACAGACACTAACTTCTCAGAAAATGTTCTAAGAATATTTTCTCAGAAGTTTTGGGCATAGTAAGACAGAGGCATTTTTGTTATTTTTGGTCATCAGTGGTTTTTCAGGATTTTACCATTGATGCTATTTATGCCGTTCTATTTCTTATTTTTAAATAATCACTTCTGTCCTTAACTGAGCCAAGCGAAGTCAGTAAATCTTTAGATTAAATTTAGTTTGGGGTTCTTTTATGACCTCCTGGATGACTTGTAGGTAAACTAGTAATTTTCATTGGCCACTTTTTGAAAAGTTTGTCCTTGTTCCATGTTTTCTCCATTTGTAGATAAGAATAGCTCACACTGTGGCCTACTAGAGTCGCCAATCTTTAGAAACATTTGGTTTTACCCTCAGACTGATAGACGTCAGTGACTTTGTTTCTGATCTGTTCTCAAGGTTTCCTATTTTCTTTTTAGATTGGGTTATGGTGTGTTACTTTTCAATATCTATTGCTGTCAATGAGTTGTTTAAAGGGATTGTTTTTAATTCTACAGCTTAGGCAGTAATTAGGCCTGTGTGTGTCATTTGAAATGGAATAAAAACCAAAAATTGAACCAAACCAAAACTGCAGCTAAATTTCTCAAGGCTGCAGTACATAGCATTTATTTTAAAAAAAAAAGTTTTTCTTTTTTTTTTTTTATACATATGTGTCAAAACTATCACCCTGACTTGGCATTGTAATAAGAGACAGATAAGGTCTTAGTGCTGCTCACGCCCTTCTTGCTGCTTTCTGCTACCCTACAGTTGGTTCATCACAACAGAGCCTGTCATGAATGCCTAGGATAGCCAGCATGGCCACCATAATGGTTGCTTATTTCAAAAATAAAATTAAATTGGAGTATATCAGGTGCAGTTTTAAGATCTCGCCCACTGAAATGAAGACTCCCACAGACTTTATTTATGACTTCTTAACAGTTGTTAAATTATGTAGTTTGGTAAAGCTGCCTCATAATGTGCAATGCTAGTTTATCAATGAGGATTATCTCAGTAATAGGAAACTTAATGGTCTAAAGAAAATGGCCATCATAACTGCTGGCACACCACCTGAAACAAACATCAAAGCTGCTTTTGTAGAATTCTGAGCTATTCTTGACACAATATTTTCTCTGACGTGACAAAAATTATTTTTGGCAAAATATGTTAAGAGACCATGCCACATCCTAAGGTTAAAGTGCCTGTGGTTTCACACATGTAATTGAAAGTATTATTTTTTCTGTGGGTTCAGAGTGTACCTATAATGTCATGAAAATTTTGTGCATTAGGACAACATTAAAAGAACATTATAAATAGGATGACTTTATGTTTTTCCCTTTTTGTCTTATTTGACTAAATTACTGCAATGTGCCAAACTCACTTCCAAATACCCTTATCTGACTTTTTTGAGTTTTATGTTCATCTTGCAAAGTTCTCTTAATATTTCGCACAAATATGCTTATCCTCTTCTTTTTTTCTGTTTTAGCTAAAAACATAAACAATTACTGATGAATTATCTACCTCAGGAGATGGTGCAATCTCCTGAGATTGGAAAAAGTTCCCATTTTCTGATTTGTGTTTTGAAGAAATACAAACACAAATACAAAAGAGGATACTGATGATCTGTCTTACATTGATCACAGGAATAGTATCAGAGTTCCTAAAATGACTTGCATGTCTGCTGAACTGAGAGTTTTAGTGACTATTGGAGTAAAAACCTTATTTTGTTTGGATGCCCAAAATAGAGCAGCAGTTTGCACTCAGAAGCCTCAACAAATAAATCCTGTTACTCTTTTTGTAAGCGTGGGATACTCTCTCTCGATGCTTTCCCTTTTGAAAAGAAACAGATACCTACGCTATTCTCTAGTGAGTAAATCAGGACTTCTGCCCCCTGAAGTGTGAAAGTTTAACCAAACATCTCAGCCAATCGTGGGCCACAAAAACTGTGCAAAGGAAAGGCTGGTTAGAGTCAATGCCTTTCTTGGTGAAGAAATTCAGTAGCACCATTTGCTCCACATTCCTCTCCTCCTGGGCTGTTCAAACAGCACTGTCAGGAGAAAATGCTGTTTATTCTGACTGGACACTCATCCTCTAAAATACCAGCTTCATAAAAAGCTCCCTTGTTTGCTGATGATATATGGATCTCAACTGTGCTGTAACATTTGTCAGTCTATGACAAAAATGAAAAAGAAAAAAAAAACACTTCAAAGGATTAAACAATTTGCAGATGAGATTTCAGTTGAAAAATGTTAGATAATTTGATTTGATAAACTTTCTTTGTCTCTAAGCAAAAACAATGAAGCATTACAACATATCTCTACATATAGTTATTCAAATACTATGACTCAAAAACTGGTGTAGAAAACATTGTCATGAAAAGAGGAAATATAGTTCCCATGGGAACAATTTGAGACATGTGGCATTTTTGGGTATTTGTGACCCAAAAGAACATTGTTTCATTCTTAGTTTATTGCACATTGATACTCAATCTGGAGCGAAAACACTTGTGAGGGCAGTGTCTTAAGGTAAATCAAGTCGTTTTATTCACTAACCACTGAAGAAATACTAGAAATACTTAACTTATTATTTTTTGGGAGAAGGAGTACATTAAGATAACTTCGAGCAGAAATGGTGTTTGATGATATAAGGCAGAAACAAAGATGGTGTTTCGTTTAACAGCAAGAAGTTGCAATTAGGAATAAAAATATGTCTACATGAGGATGCCTATATGGTTAAAAACATTTGGTTGGCTTGATTTTTAATTTTAAGCTCAATTTGGCCAAGACATAAGAGTTTCTCCAAGATAAATACAGAGAAACCATACAGAAAAATACAGAGAAATACAGAGAAACAATAACCTGAAACTGAAACTGAAACTTTGGTCCTGGGTTCGATTCCCAGCCCGAGGTTTGTTTCTGTGTTGCCCTACGACAGACTGGCGACCTCTCCAGGCAACCTGGAGATAGGCAACTCCTGACCCCACTAGGGACAAGGGTGAAAGAGATTTAGTTTTCAGTGTCTTTGCTGAAGTAGAACCTCTCATTGTTTGGCTCTTTGTGAATGTTTAAAATTCAAACTATTTGTTCAGAGCAATTCTAGCAACCTATAGCAACCATAGGTTAGGCACAATTGTAACTAAAGACAGGTGAAGTGAATAACATATCTATTCATTATACTATCTGCTAAAAAGTGGGATATATCATGCTGCAAGTGAAAATTTTGTTCTTAAAGTTGATGTGTTTCAAGCAGGAAGAAAATATTCAAGTGTAAAGATTTTAGAGTTCCACAGATCTTTGCACTTTTCATATTGAGATGGACCAAACATCTATGGACTATGCAGGATAATACAGTTAAATCTACAGAGGTTCAACCTCAACTTGCAAAAAATTCTGCCACTCACATTATGGTGCCATAAAATGCACCCTACATTCAGGGTTCTAGAAAAGTCCATTCCTTGAAGGGTTAACATGGGTGTGGCATCAAAAGAGAACCAGCACACTATTAGCCAGGTGGTCATATTGCAAGGCCTCATCAGTGTAAAATGCATTATTATAGTTTTCTGTGTTAAGTTAGTGAGATGAGTGTTGCACTTGCTCTTTAGCTATGATAAGGCTCAATTAGCTCTGTTAAAGTTCTTTCAAAGACACAGGGGAATTAATTCTCTTTCAGACTCAATTCATAACCAATTTAACGTGGCATTGACCAATAAATGATTTACAGGTGTTAGATGTAGCCATGCTGTCTATTAAATAAAGGTCAGATTTGCTTTTCATTTTCAAGTAGTCTTATAAAACTGTTTTAATGGGCCAATAATTTTTTGTTGCCCTCTCTGAAGACTAGCACACGTTTAGCAGACTTCTGCTGTCTGCCAGTAGCAAATTAGACTTCTCCCTTCATGTAGTTATAACATCTGATGAACAAGATGTAGAGGTGATGGGGATTTCCTCAACTTGTCTCCTCAAACAAACAGAGCATATTTGATTCAAGGTTTGGAGGCTATTCAAAAAAAACGCTTCCTCTTTCTAGTGTTACATTAGACTACTGGTGAAAATGTGTGTTTGGTTAACCCTTCCTTAAACCTCAAACTTCAGCACTCAAGACAACTGGAAATGTCCCTGAGGTTTCTTGGAACCTCTCTATCCCAAGAGGAAAAAGATAATTGAGTCTATGTTTGAAAATATGCCACTGTTTTTAAATGAAATTAAAATTACAAGTCATTCCTAAATCAAGACATAGGTCCAGACTGCTAAACCAAAGGATCAACAGTATGTTGACATAGGTTTGAGGTTTACAAGGGACATGCTTCATAGGATAGCAGAGGGAATCTCAATACTTATATTTAAGCTTAGGAAAATAAATATTTGCGGATATGTTTCACCTCCAGCCAATTTTTGTCACAACTCCATATGATGTAGTTTCCCTGTGTAGGGACATATCCCTTCATCCCTATAATTTAGCAGCCAAAAAATATGTGATGAATTTTAACCAAAGTTGTGTCCATTTCAGAAAAGCTGGTGGTATTAACTGTGGCAACTAAGGAAACAGATGGCTTCCAGCGCTTTATGCAGACCGCCAATTATTTCAACTACACTGTGAAGGTAAGAGCATCTCATTTACTAAATCCATGCACAAACATTCGTATTGTTTGTAATTATACAGAACTAACACAAACTCAGCAGGAAAATGCTTTCCACACACAGTTGCCAGAATCAATTGAGCTTGTTAAAGGAAACAAAGATGTGCAGCAAGCTGCGAAAAACTTCCATCCCAAAGGGAAACTCCATGATGTAGCTCCATAATTGACTTTTGTGGTTAAAAGAATTTTTTGTTTTGTTTGTGCTTAGCTTGGAGGTTGGTGGTGACATGCCTGCACTGCTAACCTCATGTGCCCCTATATGCAGTACTTTTACAGTAGTTTGATTATAATACTAATCTCAATGTTCAGTAATCAAGTTGCAGAACCAGTAGATTAGGGGTGTAATCTATATATTCATATTTTCCCTCTTAGAATTTTTTTCCAGTTGAATTAGGCATGAGTTGTTCTAAAAGGTCTAATTTTTTTTAACATCACAAAAACATAATATTTTAAGAGGTGTGGGTAGACTTTTTATATCCACTGTTCATCAGCACAAACACATAAAATAAATCTCCCCATTAAAGAATGTACATGGATATTTTTGTTTTCTGGTAGCATTTATAAATAGAAATTAGTGAGATGTTCCTTCCAGCTCTCTTAAGTATGACATAAAAACATGGGGCCTACTCCTCCAGAGGTTTTTCATTTAGGAGACTTATGGTTGCTTAGATATAGTTGTAAATTGACATTTTCACAGCCAAACTTTATGTGCTCAGCGAGTTCATATTGACATTTTGTCTGTCTTTTTGTCTGCATCAGGTCTTGGGAATGGGAGAGACGTGGAAAGGTGGTGATGTTGGTCGTTCTATTGGTGGAGGGCAAAAAGTCAGACTACTGAAGGAGGCCATGGAGAATCTGGCTACTCAGGAAGATCTTGTCATTTTGTTTGTGGATAGGTATGTTATGAGCCAAACTACTGTAAAGGCATTTATATTTTGCATCAGTCTTTTTATTGTAACATATGACCTTCTTGGCTTTGAGTTTGTTTTGTTTCTTTACAAACATTAGTTTGAGTTATCTTTCATTTGGTCTATATTTAACTTCCAACCAAAAAAGGGAGCCAAAGCACTTTTTCCAGCATGGTATAAATGCTAACCACCACGTGCTTTAATAACAGTTTTGAAAGTCAAAACTTCTTAGTGAAAGGTGTTTTGGTTGAAGCATAAACACCAATCAAACATTCAAAAACAGGCATTATCTTACGTGTGGAGAGCAATTCTTAAATACAGGTAGCTGAAGTGTAAACTTTTAACCCTAATGGAAAGTACTTCCATGGGTAAAGATAAATATTTTGCACAGGTCTTTGTCTTGAAATAGAGCAAAAAAATATTTACAGTGACATCTTAAACATATAATTTTAGTCATAATTGCAGCTCATAGCACCTTGAAGCAGGTTGTTAGAAAGTAATTTTCTCTCTTTTAAAAGAAGCAGTTGTGGTCTAATAAACTACTTGGAAATGACAGAAGATTATAAGTAATTCAATGTGTTTTATATTTGAAATCCTCCTGGCCCACCAAGAGTGTGTTGGGTAGGTACTGACTAAGACTACCCATCATCCTCAACACACCACCACAAAGTATTTGCATCATCCTGTGGGAGTGCTTTCGTAGAACTGGCTTCCCATAAACTCTGTTTGGGTGTCCTGGATCTCTTTTAGGCAGATATTGCACTGCCCCTCTGCCATGATAAATAAAGAGCTCCATGTTTTGCATTGCTGGTCCCCTTGCTGCTGGGTAACTCATCAAACACTCAATTCAGTGTTAAAATTATTTAACATATCCTTCTCAATCATATGATATTATTTAGCCTTTTTAGTTCCATTACTGAAGCTCCGAGGTTTTGGTAAACACTACAAACAGCCTGAAAAGCAATACAATAAAATGCATAAATGGATTTGTCTTGAATTTATTTCCGTGTAATTCTCAGACACAATCTTGAATGGTTTTATGGTGAGCAGGCCTATGTTAACGGGATAAGTATGTGATTTATGATTTAACAAGTCACAAGGGATCTTTCTATGAACATGTGTTTGCCAGATGTTAGCAAAACTTTTCAACTTCCTCGCCTACGTCAGGCTTCCTCTTGTGGCTCAACCTTTACTTTTCCTGCCATCTTCTGTAAATGGGCCATACACTGCACTATTTTTAGACATTTTAGAAGCTGTATATAGTTTCATGCTATCAAGCTTTCAAACTTGTGCTGTCAAACAAGCTCCTATTAATCGATGTTAGAGACAATGACTCTTGTGAAATTATCATGATTTTGCTCTAAAGGCCAACTGCACATGCCAAACCAATAAAAGCACCAAATAAATTAAATTACTGATACTTTAAGATCAGCCCTTTGAATAATTATGTTGTTTTGTGTGTGTTAATGTCTGGAAAAATAAACCCCATTAGAAACCATGGCACTGCACAGGCTCTCATAAAATTCAGTCTTACCAAACACAAAGACTGTGCTTTGTTTACATTCAGATTTCTATTAGTCCAAGGCAAATGAAAGCCTATACTATGTGTTAAACTCAGTGAAATATGTTGAAGACAAAACTGCTCCTCCAGGATAAATAAAAAGCTAACAATCTGTTATATTTTATCTTTTTTCTCCCCCCTAAGTTATGATCTTATCTTTGCTGGGGGACCAGAGGAGATTCTCAGGAAGTTCCAGCAAGCCAGTCACAAAGTGCTGTTTGCTGCAGAGGGACTGATATGGCCAGATAAGAGGCTAGCTGAGAAGTACCCTTTAGTCCGAAGTGGCAAGCGCTACCTCAACTCTGGAGGTGGGTTCCAAAAGTTCAATTTGTCTTTAAGAACTGAAGTGTTTTGATTGTTGTTGGAAGCCTGATCATTCCGGTTCACTCTGTAAAACTCACCCACAGAAACAAATTAACGTTGCACCTAAAATATGTTCATTGACTAACACAAAAGTGAGAGAACCACATTTCTCAAACTTCTGTTTTTCTATTTTTTTTTATTTTATTGTTGTGAAGAACATTAGCAGATGTGTAATAATATTAGTAAAAGTTGTCAATCAAATATGTATCATGAATCATGTATTAAATTCTTTCTACCAGATATTTTTAACACATAAATAGCTTTTCACAACATGCACAACATCAAATAAAGTTTTTCTATGCACCACTAACATAACAGATATTTTAAAACTGAATTTTGCTGAAATGGAAACTTGGGGATACATGCATTTTCACATAGGGCCAGGTTGGTTTGGATAGCTAACATTGGCTTGGTAACATTTTTAAATCAGATCACCATTTGAAATTTATTTAAAATTTCCATTAAGACATTTTTGTATGGTTTTAGCATTGGCTTGAAGATGTGATGCACAAAAACTAATGGAACCTGTAAGGGGGCAAACAGTGTCTCAGCACTTTACCTGAAGGCGTAATCTAGAAAAATGTAAGAAACACAGGAATCACTTGCTTGTTTATGTAGCCATTTAAACTGTCTGTCTCATCTTATAACAGTCTTTTACACACTAATGTAGATGCATATAGTATAAGTACAGGGATTTCACACAGAGCTTTAAATATGTGGGTTTCCATCTATATTATGTCTTTAGGGTACAATAACTCCTAAACCACCCCCAGCTTGATACCTGTATTTAACCACACTTTACACTATGTCTAACGTTTGCGGAAGATTTTATTGCAGCGTACTCTATGCATGTGTAGAAATTTGAAGTAATGCTGGATTACACAGGTTGAAACCACTTAGTCACCCCAGTTCTCTGGGTGTAACGCATTCCACCATTCGCTGTTCAACTCTGAAGACTTGCAGGCCTTTCTGGCATTCAGTAGACTAAGCACAGTGTTCTAGTATTCGATGGAAAGAGTGCTGCAGCACCAACAAAGAATAGCAATAAGTATGTGTTAGTTTTAAAATAGAAAACTCCAGGATCCTTATTGCTAATTCCTGGTGTAAAATTTTAGTATATTTTCCAAGTAAACTTGGATTGTGAAGTATTTCCTGTCTATGGTGAGCAGAATGTGGGAGGAGGAAATTTGCCCAAAGTTTAACCTTATGCTTTAGCATCTTTTTTTAGCTGCTATCCTCCCAGTGGTCAATTAGACATAATTACGGTTACATTTCGGGGTGTTCTCTAAAAGTAATTGCAAATGGTGCATCTTGCAGACTTAAAAATTCTACGTAGGTAGAACATTTTGCAACAAAGCAAAAGCTTATTTGTGGTTAACCTAAACACCATCTGTCCAATTCTTTGGAGCATTGAACTGCTCTTTTCCCTGTGGTCATCAATTTGGTGCGACCTCCCATAGTGGAGCCTTACTGTCTCAGACTGATCAGAGACTGCTTTTTGCGTTCATTGTCATTGACTTGACATGCGGATTTGTCTTGGGCCCCTGAGTGTGCCACAGTTTGCATGAAATTGCAGGTTTTGTTTGTGTTCCTCCGGCTACCGCCCAAGTGACCAGTGAGGAAAGCTTTATAGCATTTGGACGTGCACAGTTGTGTCACTGAGGGTATAGTCTTCTGGAGCTGGAGCTGAGATGGAGAGATTCCATATTGATGTTAGACTGAATATTTAAAAAGAGGAACAAGAAGGTCACTTTAGGTCACTTTCATTTTGCTCCTCGGTATAAAACAAAGTTTTGTCAGACAAAATATTTTCCAGTGCCAGGTCTCAATTTTATATACTGTTCTTTCAATTTTTTTTCAGTTTGGTCTAGCACTTTTTGGATTTGCTGTAAATGCTCAGGAAGGTTGCAAACTGCAAACGTGTACACCACACTACTTAGAACATTCCACTACAACTTAAAAGCACTGACATCAGGGCACAAACGAAGATCAGGATTTGAGTGCCTTGAGCTGCTCTAATGCAAAGTATTACCAAGGCATTCAAAAATGCTGTAATAACCATCCCAAAAACTGTAATCTTGTCAGGGGATTCCAGGATAAAACTAATTAATGATAGGAAATTTGAATTGGGGTAAATTCAACATAAAAATCTATTACCCTGTTCAAGTAAATCCTGAACTTTCATGCTACATTGTTTAAGTCTTTTTAGTATTTTGCAGGTGGAATATTTTACAGGGATCAGAGAATCATTGTGTTTTTTTCGCTCTAAAGGATAGGAAGACTAAGGCAGAATGTTCACTGCACTTTCCCAGGATCTGTAAAATGAACCACATACCAACAATATAATCTGCATAAAATTGATGATTTTGCTTTGAACTTTCTTCCCTCGTTCCTACCATTTATATTATGTCATGTCTGTCCATTGACTTGTTTACAGTGTCTGAGGTTTTTGTCCAATGATGGGATATAAAACGACACACACCAGCAATATTGCTAAACCCTGCAATCTGTTACTGTGGTTGCTGTCCTTGAGCGACAGAGTGAGAAAAGAAAAAAGGAACTCAAGTTATAGAGGAGTATACCATGAGAATGTACATTTAGAGTTTAAGTATGTGATGTCAGACGGTCACAACAAATAGATTGCAGCTTTTTGCAAACCGCTTTTACTTTCTGTGGAAAAGAAAATGTCCCTGCCCTGTGTTTATGTGCCTCAGATAATTGCCAAAAATCACACTTTGTTTAAGGCGTCATGGCTTCCTCGGATGAAGTTGGTGGCTGTTAAGCCAGCCAGCCACCCAGCAGCCTGCCAGTTGTGTAAACATCTCTCACCATATCATTTACACATTGGTATGCGTTTCACACTGTTCATTTATTTGCAGGTATAATTGGCTATGCCCCATATGTAAACAGAATAGTTTCACAGTGGGATCTTCACGACAATGATGACGACCAGCTCTTTTACACTAAGATTTACCTGGATCCATTGAAACGAGTAAGTCGATGTTTTTCTTTGTATTGGCATTTTTCAAAAGACATGTATTGGACAGCATAGTACATTTTTATGTTCACATCTTACAGGAATCTCTTAACATGACTCTGGACCACAAATGCCAGATTTTCCAGAATCTGAATGGGGCTGTTGGTAAGTAATTATTTGTATTTATTGAGCGAGTGAGAAGACTTAGTTCTTGCTGAACTAACTTCGTATAGATATTGTGTGGCAGCAGCCTGCTACAGGTTATTTCAGATTTTCAAACTTGACCTTGAAATCGGGTGCTTTTTATGTTTTTTGGCAGATGAGGTGCTTCTTAAGTTTGGAACTGACAGAGTGCGAGTAAGAAACACAGCGTACAATTCTTTGCCTGTTGTCGTCCATGGAAATGGAAACACTAAAGTGAGTATGAAGCTCCGCTCTTTGGTACAATTGGGAATGGGCTTTGCAAAGAGTGGCAATCTCTTTAAGAAATTTTTAGTTTCTAAGCTACCCCAAAAATAAGCAAAATGTGTATTATTATCTAACTTTTTTTTTCTTTAACAGTCAGATAAAAAAGCAACAATTATTCCTACTGTCACTCAGATAATTTATCACACAGTTATTTTATAATAACATTAGATGTTATTTTTAAAAAATAACATAAAACATGTATTGTTTTTTTTTTCTTGTTAACCATATGCTAAAGAAAACATTTTGAATTACCACCTGGTAAAAGTTTGCTTGAACTTTAAGGTAATTGTATTGATTAAACAAGACATACACACATATTTTATCCTTTGTTTTTTTTATGAAGTAACATGAGTATAACTACTTGATATTAACTGCGTAATTAGTCAAGCTAGCTGAATGAAGAATGAAGATGTTTGAAAAACAAGTTTCAAAACCACATCAAAGTTTAAGATGCCTTAATAGCCATATTTTCTTTTTAAGGATTCAAACTCTTGTTAGATATATTTTACTATCTATAAAAAAAATATATTTTTTCACATAGTTATGCTATTTCATCCTAAACCAGTATTTACGTTTATTATACTGGAATGTAAGCTGTCTTTTTGTTTGTTTGTTTGTTCTTTTGTGAAATTATGTACTACTATGTATAGCGAGTGTACTTTTAACAGTGCTTTATTTCACCTTGATGTAGCTATGACTCAGTGGAAGGAGTAGTTACCCTGCAATTGTAAAGTTATGAGTTTAATTCTAGCTCCCTCTCCACCAGATGTTGGTTTGCCATTGGGCAAGCCTCTTCAGACCAAGTTGCCCATTTGTGTTTATGCATTTTAGCTACTTCGACTCAGTGGATGTGGCACTTGCACTAAAGCATTTTGGTCAACATGATGCTATAAATATTCAATCTATTTATCATTTAGGTGGGTGCACATAACTAACTGAGGCAATACTAACAAAATATGGTAATTATGAATGAGAATATGTAAGGAAATAAGTATGACGAAACACTTAAAGTAGGGAAATAAGGTTCAAACCAGTTTAGGTTTTAAAGATTATTCAGACTTGGATATATTTCCAGAGGGAATATTTTGTCTAGGAACGCTAGGAACAGTATAATGAGAACTTTTGGTGGTTTTGAAATCACAACTTTTTAGAATCTGGTATACCTTGATGTTAGAAGGATTTCTTTTTATCCTAGTCATTTATGTCTTTTGCAGTAACCACTCATGATGAACAGTGTATTTCACTTGATACATTCCCCCACATTGGGTGGAAAAAAAATGCAGCCTATTGGATACTTGCCAGATGACCCTGACCATAGTTGGCTCCTCATCCATGTCAAGGTTGCTTGCTAATGCTTCTGACCATGTGTTTCTCATTTACTCAATGCCATCATTCAGTTATCAGTCCTAGAGAGTCTGTAAGTCAACAGGATGTCTGTAAGATAATGCTGCAGTTCTACAGAAGTTTATTCTGATATTTCCCGTCCTTTAACTCATCACAATCTTTTTCCACTAACAACCACACGAGCTTTGAACGAAACCCACCAATTTATTGAGTCATTTTCCCCAAACGTCATACCAGCTGGAGTTGAAGCGCTTAATGGTAGAGCACTAAATACATGCCTTTCTAGGACTGGACAGTTGAATAACTAGCATATAGTTAAATATTACCTCAGGTTTAGTCATCTGCAGCTAATTCCGGTTGCAGGAAGATTGTATGTCTACTTTAGCAAGGGTAAATTAGCAAAGTAAATTAGATACTCCTATACAACATAAGATAAATAAATACTTAAGATAAATATTTGGATAAATATTTATCTTAAGATAAATATTACTTAGCAGCAGTGGATGAGGTTGGAATATTTAGGAAATAATCAAAAAAAAATAGGATACCACTTAAAAGGGTTTTTCAGTGGTCAGAATTTGAAAGGCTTTTTTTTTTTTTTTTTTAGATAAATGTTCAATCCAGTTCGTGTCTCTTACTTATAAAAGCACACTGTATAGGGGAATAAACAGGGTTTCCAATATTATGAGACGTATTGCTGAGAAACATTGTTACAAAAATATAAAAAATATTACCAAACATATTTCTTACTTTCCTAAAGTCTACTTGCTTTTATTTACACAATTCTTCATGTATTAGAGTTATACAAATCAACTCAGTGGTGAAATAGATTGTTTTAAAATCAATATTGATGGTGGCCTAATTTCATTTTCTGTACATATGTTTCATTTCAAAAATGTTTTGCTTTGGATTTCTTTCATTGGAAAGCAAAACTGGGAATTTTTTCTCATTTTACAAGACTGACATAGAGGAGAGTCAAAATAATATTAACACAGCACTTAAAACAAGAAAATCAATAAAATGTTAATTGAGATGAAAAAAATAACATGCGAGCTAGTCATGTATATTTGGCACCTATATTTCAAATGTTGTATTCCAGTGACTTTTATTACATTTATCAAAATATATAGATTTGTCAAAATGGAACAATTACTGAACATTCTCTTATTTCTTAACGCAATCATTTTGTTCCACCACTATTCTAATATTTTACAGAATAGAAGTCTAGAATAGAAAAGAAGTAAACATACACTGACTTTGTTCTTTCCTCAGATGTACTTGAACTACCTGGGAAACTATGTCCCCAACGCATGGAATTATGAACATGGGTGCAGCCACTGTGATGATGATCTTCTGGATTTGTCTCAGTTACATGTAAGTGATTCACATTTAACACTTTTCCATCTGTTTGTAATACTTGTTCTTTCTAAAACTGCTGCCATGGAATTTTTTTTGACCTAACTTTTAGTGAAGTAAGGAAAAGATGAAACAGTTTCTTGTATTTCCAGTACGAGCTGTCTAGCTACGGGTAACCGTCTAGACAGACGGAGCAGAGCTCTGTTTGTTGTCTTTCAACAGATAAGTGAGGCTGTCAGTTCGTCCTTCTTTCCTGCAGTAACAGCCTTATGCTTTTTGGACATTTTTAAGGCGCACAAACGTGATGTGATCTACTCAAGAGAAAAGGGAAGCATTGCATGGCTGTGGTGCAGGATATGGTTTCTGAGGTTTTGAGAAGTGATCATTAAAAGGGGAGTCACTGTTGACCAGCCTGCCTTTTAGTGGGCTCCGCAATCCGGCTTTTTTCCACAATAGTGAGTTATAGCGGTCATGCTGAAAATTTGTCAGTCTAGGCTGGAGTTGGGCAAGACTGGCAGGCTTTCGGAAATGTCTCAAGCAGCGTGCTTCAATCTGTGAAGAATGTTACCGAATTTGTCACTCTGGGCATTGAGCTTGGAATTTATCACCAATTTTATTTATTTATTTTTTGCTTTGTTTGTTTTTGAAAGTTTTTCTTCACAGTTGACATAAGGAGTTTGCGTTTCAAAAAAATCATTGACCATTCTCATTTCAACCACAAACGTCAATGTTGCTTTAGGGATTTTCTGGGATGGTCCAATGCAAAATTGCATTTAATTATAAGTGAATTCATACATGTCTGGCACTTGTATTCAGGGCACTTTACTCTGATACCTTTGCAAAATTTCACTTCTACCAATTATCTTGGAGACTACAATTGTGTATTCTAGTCTCAGTGTAAATGCAGCTTTTCTGTAAAGGCCTCATGGGTTTATTGGAATATAGTAGAAAAATATGTGGAACAATACAGGAAAAAGTCCAGGAGAAATTTGTGGGAATTTTGAACCCTGATTTAGTTTTAAACAATGGAACAAAGGGCATAAAATGAGAAAAATGTGTCTTTTCTCAGCGAATTCTGCACATATTGACTATAAATTTCATGCCACCACAAACCCACCAAGACATGGTCATCTTCCTTTAATGACAAGACTTGACACTTGGGTGAATGTTCACTTTCCAGCAGAATTGTGACTCAACTTGCAAACAGACCTGCAATGAAATTGTGTGGACCTAAACATAGTCATGACTTAAGAACTCTTGACCAAAATCCAGAACAGAGTGTGTAAAACGTGAAAACAGATGCTCTCAGTAGCTTGTGGTCACTGACACTTAGCTAATTTGCAAGGAAAATTGACAAAGATTTCAGTCTCTGGATGTGCAACATTGCTAGAGACATGCCCCAAAATACTTGCAGCTCTAAAAGCTAATTGGCACAAGAGGGTTGAATGCAACTTTCAGATTTTAGAAAAAAAAAGGAAACATTTATAATTTCCTATCCTCTTTACAAGTATGCACTGCTTTCCTTGTTTTGTTTGCTTGTTGTTTTTTGTTTCTTCATATAAAATACCAATAAAAGAGACTGGAGTTTGCAGTTACCATGTTACAAATGTGAGAATGTCCAATGGCTATAAATATTTTGTAAGGTGTTTTAAACTTTTAAAACTACATTAACACTAACAGAGGTACATAAAAAGCATCCATCTGACCTTTCACAAAGAATACAGAAATGTTTGCTGAAGTAAAATAGCCTGAGAAGACATATCATTCCACTGTGTCTCTGTTTGGGACAGAGACGACCAGGATATCGGGTCATGTGGGAACACTGTTCCCACTGTGACCAGGCCTTTCTACTCGGGTGAACTCAGCCCACAGGCAGTCCTCTCTGGCTTTCATGAACTTTAACTTTGAACTTTTGGCCCTGCGAAGACACTGGAAGTCTTAACCCACCAAAGACTTGTAGCATGCCATCCAGATAAGCCCAATTTCTGTGTCTGCTTTGTGTTAAACCTCATTGTAAATGCCCCAGTTTGTCAATGTGACCTTTTCTTCTTTATTGGTCCACCCTGTCTACAGTCCTGGTGTAACAATTTAAGCTTGTGTTGGCTTGATGTTTGAGGTTCCTTTTCTGTGCCTGAAATACAGTCATTGCGGAACGTGCAAATTAGATGGTTCGGCTAAGAAGGCATTTTATCCCTGGCCCAGACCTTTTGCTGTGAACTGGTCAAGACGATCACAAGTCCAGACTGGCCTGTGTGGGCTAAGCAGAGTTTCATGGGAAAGTCTTTCCTCATCTCTGTGTCCTCCTTTATTCCCATCTATGTTTAGCATGTCCACAGTGTCATTTTCTGAGTCTTTTATGTGCCTTCAATCATCACTTGGGCTTGAGAGTAGGAGAAAAGCATGCAATGCAAAGAATAGCACAAAGTAATGTTGAAGACATCTGCAGAGCCATGAGATTTATACATCTAGACGTTTGAAGCAAACTGTAAATATTCTTGATTTATTTGAAACAGTGTTGTATCACTGTTTAAAACAGAAATGATTTGTCTTTCCTTTTATCCAAATAGGAGTATCCAGACGTTCTGGTTGGAGTGTTCATTGAACAGCCAACTCCATTCCTACCTGAATTCTTCCAGCGACTGCTCACTCTGGACTATCCAAAAGATAAACTGAAACTCTTTGTTCATAACAACGTGAGTGTGTGCAGCTGCTTTTTGGGTTTTCTTTTTCTAGATTACTGCACTTCAAATCCCCCCCCCAATAATCTGTTACTATTGGCTCCCTGCCCAGGAGGTTTATCACGAGAAACACATTCAGAGGTTCTGGGAGGAGAATAGGGATGTGTTCAAGAGCTTCAAAGTTGTGGGACCAGAGGAAAATTTGAGCCAAGGAGAAGCCAGGAACATGGGAATGTATGTACACTTGTTATAAATCAAATATCTTACAGAATTGTATGTTTGATAAACAAAACAAGATTGAGTTAACCAGTTCATAATGTGCTTGCTCTGAAAAACCTTCCGTATTTAAGCTGCTGATGCTCCAATCTCACCTGCCATCACAAACTTTTCTTCAAGAACTGTAATTAAAGACACCATTTTTTGTACACAAAAAAGTCAGTTATGAAATTATCCCAACTGAAAAAGTAGAGAAGGAAAAAGGATTCTCAACCACTCACAGGTTTAGCTTTTTGCTATAGAAGCCTGAATGAACAGTTTATATGAATCCATAGAAATTGCATTTTCTGTTTAAATAACAACTGCTGCACTGTGAGCACATAATGCTAGCCTACAGAGCTTTTTATGACTGCAAAAATATATTTTTGAGTTTCCAATCCTCCTGTATTTTGTTCACAAGTTGATTTATTGGTGCATAATTGGTGAAGAAGTAATTTAAACTTCTTCAATAAGTTTAAATTACAGATCTTAAATGTATGTTCCTTAACAGTATGTCATCTCCAGTCTGAAAGACAAAATCAATAGAACTCCACTATAAACAATTCATGCTCTAAATGTCATCTATCCATTTATCTGGATAGATGACACCAAGTATAAAATATACAACCAATGTTTTTTTTGTTTTTTTTTTCTTATGTATAGCTCATCATCTATATAAGGTTTAAAGATACTCAGACTATGTGCTTAAAATTCTCTTATGAATTGAAACAAAACATTTTTTTCTTGTGATTATTTTATCAGGGATCTTTGCCGCAAGGACTCTTCATGTGGCTACTACTTCAGCATAGACTCCGATGTCATGCTCACCAACCGGCAAACACTGAAGCTCCTCATTGAACAAAACAGGTACTCACACAACAGCTGAAACAGAAGTCATACCAGAGTTATCCGGTATCTGTTGTGCTTGCAGAAGTGTGGGACTCATTCCTGAAGTGACAAACCCACAGGAACATTACAGCCATGCTAATTAAAGTTTTCAAAAGATTGCTTTGGGTTCCAGTTTTTTTGCCCCTCCTCATAGAAACAGATGGAGTCGGGTGCACTACTCCTAAAATGCTGCTTGGAAATACAAAAAAAAAAAAGACACACAACACACAAACCGTATTTCCCCTTCTGCAGCATATGATTGTGAAGAAACCTTCCCATAAACTGGATGTCACTGTGGCTTTTGTTACTGACTGGAAGCAAAGCGTGCAAGGCGAGAGACTTTCTTGGATATTTAAAGGCACCATGGGAATTTTCTACTGGCACTGGGGCTATTGAAAAAAAAAAGAAAAAGAAAACTAGAAAATGTGCTTTGCACGAGTCTGTCATAGAACAAACGGCTGTCTAATTTAAATTAAAACAATTTTGGTATGTCTTTTTTATTAAGCTGTAACAAAACAATATTCCACAATACATTTAGAATATTTTTATTAATAAGAAGATTTGTTGAAGAACTTCTCTAAAATGTGACAGCATAAAACATTTTTAGAGCTACCAGCGGTAAGGCAAGGGAATCATTTTAATTCAATCAAGCATAATAAGTGGACCTGGTTTGCATTAAATGTGTATGGGATTTGTTATTGAATTGGCAGTTATTTCAAGTAAAAGTTAATTGCTCAGCTCTAGCACAAGGTTTTTAAAGGGAATCTATACATTAGATGTTGGTCTAGTTTTATCCACTTTTACAAAAGCACCCATTTATTTCCCACTTTGCCTTCACAGAAAAGTAATTGGACCACTTGTCACTCGTCATGGCAAGCTCTGGTCAAATTTCTGGGGAGCCTTGAGTCTGGACGGCTACTATGCACGATCTGAGGATTATGTCGACATTGTACAAAGGAAACGAGTGTGAGTCAAGCATATACCACAAAAAGTTTCAATTTTTTTCCCAATTTTTCCATCACAGTATGCGAGTTTTAATCTCTGAGTGTTGATGTAACTCTTATCAAATGCATCTCAGTGTTTTGAAAATGTTCTTAGCCACTATTAGCGACACAAAGGAACATAAGTCCAGTAGCTAATTGGAATCAGTGCAAATACTTGAAAGTTCACCCTTAAAGTGCACATTTGTTATGCATTACATATTCTACGTAGTGCTGTGATTGTGTTATACTTAATCACCTTCCATTGCCACTCAGAACATAATATGTTCTGTGTCTTTCACACAGAACATATTGAACACAAATTGCTTTGCTGTTCTGCAGGACAACTGTTGCAGTATTGTTCTCACTGTAACTCTCACAAGCAAGACAAAAAAAAACAAAAAAAACTTTTGAATATCACATAACGTATATCAACTTTGTTAACCATATAGTTACTACAAGTCAGTAGTTGCTAAATCCTAATTCATGCATGGAGTGAATAAAATCACCAAACTCTCATTGTTCCCTTAAGATAGTATGGAAGTAAAGTGTAAGATCTTTTGTTTCTTTTTGCTTTAAGGGGTGTGTGGAACATTCCTTACATGGCGCACACATACCTCATCAAGGGAACTGTATTGAGGAATGAACTTAAAGAAAGGAATCATTTTGTTCTGGAGAAACTGGACCCAGATATGGCTTTGTGTAGAAACTCCAGAGAAATGGTAAGAAGGTGGAAAAAAATTGTGTGTAAGATTTTTAATATTACAATGAATATGTTTTGCTATTAATAAGCTTCTGCCACACTGTTTCTATATTTGGCACATATTTTAGCACATCTGAAAAGATTTTTAAGATAAATGCATATGTTACAGTATGAGTTTTGTAGAATGGCGTCATTAGAGTGTTTAATGTCATGCTGGAAGTAGAAAAAATACAAGGCAGCTAGGCAATAGTGTATCAGAAGTGTTAAGGTATTTAAAAAAGGATTTCGTTTACATACCAAGAAGGCTTAATGATACAAGTAGGAAATGCAACACATCTAACTTTTAACAGAAGTCAGTGACTCAATGGAAACCGAAACCAGGGAAGTATGTAGGTGTTTTGAAATGTATTTGTCACCAAGGCATGACCCAACTATGTTCATGGTTTGTCTACAGAGCATTAAGGTACTCTGTTCTACTTGCATTTCATCAGCTTTTATTTTTTTCTACCATTATTGCCATGATCTCAGTCAGTTGTAATGCTTGGCTTGGCAGCTGACAACATGTATCTTGCATCTTGCATTTTTTCTGAACACCTTTAAACTGTTCACTTAGCTCTGCTCTCATCACCGCTGAACCACTACCCTGCTCTGCATGCATTCCTCCCATACTAACCCCCAAAAAACATCAGCTTCAGAGGGAATCTTGCTCTTTTGATCATGCAGGCGCGTTTTCACTCCTACTAAGTTCTATGTGTGACATGGATATATTTTAATTGTCACTTTGTCTCTTACTCTTGAGTAAAATTTATGCAGTCTTATTTACATGATGCTTCTCCTTTATTGTAGACCAGTCACAGGGAAAAAGACTCCCCTTCTCCGGAATCATTCCATATGCTCAGGTCCCCAAAGGTCAATATTTGCTTTGATTGTTCTGCTGTCTGATATTTTAATTTTCAATGGTATTGCACTCAGAAACTAATTGATTGTGATTCTTGTAATAGGCAGTGCTAAGTTAAAATCTCAGGTTCCAAAAACATTTAACATTGAGATCTAGAATTTTCTACAATATGATGACCCCGTGAACTTTTTCCACAATTTGTCATTTTACGATGGCAAACTTCAGTATATTTAATTGGAATTTCATATGGGTAACCCACACACAAGTTTAACAAATTAGTGACATGTAAGGAGAAGAATACATCATTTCTATTTCACGTTTTACCTGAAAAGTGTGGCATATATATATGCATTCACTTCTCAGTACTTTGATAGCCCTAAATAAAAACCAGTGCAATCAGTTCATAATTCATTCCTGGCAACCTGAAAAATAGAGGTCTCTGTGGCGTGAGCAGCAACATGCTGTGAGGATGTTTTTTTTTTTTTTACACAGACAGGGAAGCTGGTGAGACTTGCAGGGGGGATGGAAGGAGGTAAATGCAGTGTAATTAGGAAAATCTGTCTAGAGCTGTAAGAGGCAAAGGTTCACCTTCCAGTATGATGGCATCAATACAAATAAATTATGTTCATTTATTTTCTCTACTATGCATAAAGGAAAACTGATAGGATACTATCTATGTTTGTGTATGAAACATGAGTAAATGTAAAAAACGAAAAATAATAAGAAAAAGTTCAAGGATTTGAATGCTTTTGCAGTGTCTGTCACAGTGTAAGAAAAAAAAAAAAAAAACAGAATTCCTACAGTTTTTGAGAAAATAATGTGAACCTTTTGTTTGTGAAAAGTTAAAATTTGTGAGCAGCTAGGTTTCGATAGACTTTACAGGGTTTAAGAGTCATTTTGCAAGTCCTCTACTCTGATGCTTTACCCTTACAAGCCAATCACGCGTTAGCAGCACCTCCCCCACTGAACACACCGACTGATCTCAGACTAGGCTGCAAAACAACACATCCTTTTACCTCGGTTCTTATGCATTTGGCCTGAATCACATCTTTGCAAACACAAACCAAGACATTTGCAATTTGGTAACTTAACACCACAAGACTGCAAAACAGACCCATAATCTGTGATGTATGACATTAACAAAGCCTAGTCTGATAGTGAGTCCAGATCCACTCCCACACAGCACCCTCCCTATGCATCACTGTAATTAGAGTGTCCCCTCTAGATCTGCTTCATCCCAAGATGCCCTTCTTGCCTCCCCCCAAACCCCTTAATCACTCTGTCTTGTCCTTACAAGAGCAACTCAGAGAAGACTGACCAATAAATAATCTCAGATTATTTATATACCACCTGTCTACTTGAACCTAGAGTTAAGCATGATTTCAGTGTGTTTTTAGACACACTTAAATCAATTTTTATTCTCTCTGTATGCCTGTGAAAACCACTAAGGGATTTACTGAGCTTTAAATCTGCATGTTTTATGGTTATGTAGATGCCCATCTGTTGTACATTGTGAGACATCAAGAGATTTTTCAGCTTTAGCATTTGTATAGAATTTAAGAGCATTTATTTCCCTGTTTGCTGCAGGGAGTATTCATGTACATAACCAACCGTCATGAGTTTGGGAGGCTCATTTCCACGGCTAATTACAACATATCTCGTTACAACAACGACTTGTGGCAGATATTTGAAAACCATGCGGTAAGTCATTATACTCTTTCATTATTTTTACATGCATGTGAAATCAATTTTTTCCTAAATAAACAGCAGCTACCTGTGAAACTTATTAGAGGTAATGGAAGAATTAGAAATGTGAGACAATAGAAAGCTGTAGTGCAAAGAAGGTTCCTGGCTGGTAGGGAGAGCGATAAGTCCTGTGAGGTATGCAAGTTGGGAAACAATGTAAAAAAAAAAAAAGTCTGCTTATCTAAACATCTCTCTACATGCAGGACTGGAAGGAGAAGTACATCCACCCAAACTACACACAAATTTTCACTGAGAACCAGTTGGAGGAGGTTTGTGTTTATGTGTGGCTTCACATGTACAGACTGAGAGTGCGAAAAAGACAGTGACATAATGTCGCATGGAAATCCCAACATCTGGTTTTAGCATGTCTGGGTATTGTATTACAGCAGCTACAACCCTAGGTGAAGATATGAGTCAAACTGACATTCAGATTCTCTGTAGTCACTCTATGCATGTGTTCATGTGTGTGTTGCAGCCTTGTCCAGATGTGTTCTGGTTCCCGGTGCTCTCAGAGAAGGCGTGTGATGAAATAGTTGAGGAGATGGAGCATTATGGTTTATGGTCTGGAGGCAAACATGAGGTCAGTGCTGTTGGTGGAGACTTCCTGAGCATAAAAGTGAAAGGTATTGCAATACAAGGCACATGCCTGTGGCCACTATTTTCTGTGATTTCTTTGGCTTTTTATAAGCCTTTTGTGTGTTTAAATATAATATTCTGCTTCTAAGCAAATTTAGTTTTTTTTTTATTCTTATGTGTAACTTTTGATTTAATGACTGCATTTACAGTCATGGTAAGAGAAAAGTACACCCTGTTCTAGGGTTTCACTCTATAAATGATGTGGCATAATTTGGTTTCTATAATTATCTCAGTCTTACATCCAGTGTAGAAAACCACTCACCACCAATTCCTCACTGCCAATAGTTATTGAACAATGATGGCATTTTTTTCAAAAAAGCACAATACACTACAGAAACCCAAGATACTTACAAAATGTGTCAATTCCTACAATGTGACAGCATGGACTTTAATAAGAGTCAACCAGCCTAAAAAGGTTATAACTTCAATCACTGGGTGTGACATAAAATCTTCTGAAAATAATTCACAATTAAACCTAATAAAGTTCAATAGATACCTTGCAAGGATACAAATCCAATCTCTTTCCCAGGGCGACAAGATTGTATTTTACATCCCTGGTTTGGGAGCTCTTACAATGCTGCCTTCCTACTTTACTTTATAACAGAAAAGCTCATAGACACAGAACTAGCAGACAATAGTTCCCATGTCTAAAATGAGAAGCTGCACTAAAGAAAGAAATAATGATCAACATTTATTTTTATGGGGTTTGGCCTGTTTTATGTTGCTTTAAATAGGTAATACGGTGTGTCTCTGAGTTTGCCGGGACAGACTGAATTCATACAGACACTTTGAATGGCTCTGTTTGGGAAGTGACTCTCCTGGATAGGTCATTAGGCTTCATGCTGACAGACAGCAGCCCTGCCTGTGGTTTTATTGCCGCACAGACACACCAACATCATCATCGTAGTGAACACTGTGGTCACACACTTTGAAATCGGTGGGTCATTTGTTCCATTGTTAATCACACTACTTTCTTTTCTCTTCCTTTTCTCAGGACAAGAGAATCTCTGGAGGCTACGAGACAGTTCCGACGGATGATATTCACATGAAACAAATTGGGTTTGATAAGGAGTGGCTGCACTTTCTCCGGGAGTTCATATCGCCCGTCACATTGAAAGTTTTCTCCGGCTATTACACAAAGGTTAGTTTGACATGACTCGAAACCCTCTTCTTTCTTCTAAAATCTAAAACTTGTCTTATGAACCCCTCGAGGGGGGGGGGTAATAACATCAAATTGACTTTCAGATTCTAATGTAATACCCTCATCAAAACATAGCTGGCGTGTTGCTTTGATTTCTTCATTCATGTTTGAGGAAACCTTGACTCTCTTATAAAGCACCAACTATTTCCACAAAGCTGCAGTCTCCAGCTGACCTTCTGCTTCTCAGAGCACCCCTCCGCAACACTTTCCACACGCAGCTCCACCCTTCTGGCTGTGTTGTTTTGCTGGCAGAAACACTGTTCTTTTAAATATGGGACACAGTCCAGGAATTGTTTTGCACATGTAACTTTATAAAAACATTTACCCTGATGTTGTTGACAGGCCCCTATTTGTGTGTCATTCAGATTTTCCAAATGCGTTAATTTCTTAGTACAAACCTCTGACTAGTAAGTAACAAAATGTCATTCTGTTCTATCATGGCAGGGATATGCATTGATGAACTTTGTAGTTAAATACACACCCCACAGACAAGCCTTCCTGAGGCCCCATCACGACTCCTCCACCTTTACCATCAACATCGCTCTCAACAACAAGGATACAGATTTTCAGGTAAGATGCATTTTTAATGTCATATTGTACTGTACAATACAGTACAGTACAATATATGCCATATATATATGGCATATATATATATGCCATATATATAATGTCATATATATATATATATATATATATATCCCTTGAGAATCTTTTTGTTCCAATAACTCCTGTTCAAAAGACATGTTTGAATTTACTATTAGTGCAAGCTGATGAGAACTTTTAATTCAGGTCTCATGTTCAAATCCCTTCAAGGTTACGTGTTGTTATTGTTTTTCTAGGTGATGTTTTGTAAGTGTTGGAAATTTTTTCAATTAGACAAATGGAATTTGTTTTGCGAGACAGAAGTAGAACTATTTTTGGAGCAAAGCATCTATTGACATGCTATGGATATGGTGTGACAACACTTGCTTGGAGTAAGAGTTTAAATTGAAAATACCTGTGGTCTAGCAAGGATATATTGAAGGGACTTAGTGAAAGTTCTTGTATGATGTACTTTGGGCTCCAAAATTCATCTTAAAAACATAATCTGTTTTTCATCTGCTCTGTTTACACCCAAATTAGGGTGGAGGCTGCCGTTTCCATCGGTACAACTGCTCCATAGAATCACCAAGAAAAGGCTGGAGCTTCATGCACCCAGGACGCCTGACTCATCTTCACGAAGGTCTACCCACAACCAATGGCACTCGCTACATCGCTGTGTCCTTTGTTGATCCTTGAACTGTCCTTGAAAGCCCTACTATAAATTATTTTTTTCTTTATTTTTGCTTTAGTATTTTTTCTTTTTTATTTTCTTTTTGGTTAGTTTTTGTGTTTGGTCATTTCACAATGCAATGCAATAAAGCGTTTGCTTTATTTTTTTTAAAGCAAACGCTTTGAAAGAATTATTTTCTTTTTCGAAGAATCTCTGTCAAACAGAGTGAAAATGGTAACGAAAAGTGACTGAAATAAATGGCATAGAGTAGACTGGAATTAACGCTAAATCAGACAACATTTATGTGTACTGTAGGTTGCCATAATGTTTATAATAGTGATTTTACCATCATGGTAGCCGTCATACACACTGGTATCTTCACAAACAAGCAGCTGAAGCATGTGCACATTTAACTAGAGTAATTGTGTTTCAGGTATAAAATGTTCTTTACAGTTTGAAGCTTACTACTGCCGATGCGCCTCCCTCGACTTCTTTATTTGCTGGATAGCATGCTAATTTGTTTTTCTGTTCTGAAGCAGCTTATTCAAGACTTTTTTTGAAGAAACTTTGAACAGGGCTATCTTAGTTTTCTCAGTATTTTCACCAACATGCATGTCAGCAGATTTCAGTTCATCTATTAGAAGTTTCACATTTTACTGCCCTCTACTTTTTCTTTCTTTATTGAAAATGTAAAATTTACAGAATTTGCTTTTCTGTAAATAAAAATGCCTTTTTTTCCAGAGAGGTGTGAGTGACTGGATTTTGAAACTCAGAAAGCCAACATGTTTAAGTTATTGTTGAGATTGAATAAAATCTGTTTAAGAATGGTTGCTACTGTATTATTTTGACAATTATGCTCCTGTTCCGGTTTCTCATACCGGGTCAGCCCTTCCTGTAAATCCTGGAGACGTCTGCAGAAAAATGTTTGGATTACATCACCTGCTTGGTGTTGCCATGAGATGCCCATTTTATTTGGGCGTCTCATGATATTGATTTAATTCATTATTATCAATTTGACATGCGTCTACCTGATTTGGAATCTATATAATTCAGTTAAATGTACTTTTTTATTACATGTGAAGTGACATACGAGGACAAGTGTTTGTTGTAAATTAGTGAACAGAATTGAACTTAATTTAATTGACACTTTATGCTTAAACTCATTTGAGACATTTTTTTTTTTATCTAGTCTCAGAAGTTGCTACAATGTTCTTTCTGAGGACCTTTGACAGCTCTTTTGATCTTACCGTGATATACACTCTCACTTCAACAATAAGGAGCACACTAAACATCTGAGTTTCACTATTGACTTATGTTTAAACCTTTGACCTGCAGAAAGGTCAAAGGTCCTTCTCCAAATACCTATTAGCTTATCAACTTGCCCACTCATCACATTTACAGACAGACCTACATGGTGTTATCCCTGTTTCAGGTTGTTTTCAAGTTTGGACATGTCACATGTAGAATCAATCAGGGCTGCTTGCTCTGAAGGGAGCTGCACTTGTGTGTTTTTGGGGTGTGGTGTGAAGATATACATAGATAAGAATGTAGTTCAGTGTATGTTGGAGGGAGTGTGTAATCATGTACATGTAACCTAAAGAAAACTTTGCAGGTCAGAGATGTAAAGACTGATAAAGTGCAGATGGGGAATCTATAGCGGGTGGAACAGGGTATGGTGTCGTGCTTTAAAATAGTAATGTCTAGTCAGTTTGAATAAATTCAAACCAGTGCTTCACTGATATGAAACATCTAAGGTCTCACATCTCTATCAATTCTCATTATAGTTTAACATTCACAACCTCTAGAGAGTTGCCCCCACTTCTAGGAGCCATGTTTTCACCCTACTCTACTGGCTGCCTGACCAAAGGCACGTTTCAGCTCCTTGTAAGGCCGAGATGAAGGCTGAATGTCTGAGTAGCTGCTATGAGCCAGCTATGATGAGGGGCGATTTGGGTCAGGCCAGGGAGGGAGACTTATTGCTGCTGAAAGAGCCTTTTGTGTCCATCATTTCCCCTGAACTGGCTCGACTTCATACCCTCTGAAAGGTGACATTGATTGTAACCAGGAATGCAGCAAAACCTGCACTCTGACCGAGATAGAAAATTGCCACATAAATGATTTTATCAAATATAGGAAGGGATAAAGAAAGCTTGATTTATTTTAGTCCGAAGCAAGGGAATTTAAAGAAGATGTATTTGAATGTTAAAAGGCAGGTTGTTTTAGGCATGCTTTAACTTGTTGATATGTCATGCTTAAAGTAAAGTAACAGAATAACATACATTAAAGTAAATAGAAATATGTCAATAACTACACTGTTTTCAGGGGAGTGCAGTGATTTAGGTATTACCACAGCTTACACTCTGCCCTGAATGGATTTCTAAGAAATGTGTTTATAATCACACTTAGCCCCGCCAGTGCGTGATCACAGTTTACTCAAAACTGGGGAATGTGACAACAGCAGCTACCCATTTATTTATTTCTGTCTCCTGATCATGTAACAAACAAATCCCTAAAACATTTAGTAAAAATCAGATCTATTTGTCAATATTTTTGCCTAGTTTTAACAAATTCTTAATGATCACTTATGGTGCTTCGGTTACACTTATAAGGTACGGCCCAATGTTGTAGTCAAGACCAGCCACTGCCGGGGCAGTGAGTGACTTTTTTTCCCCCATCACAAATGCCTGTGTCTCTGTACAGCTAGGTTTGCTAACATCATAAGCAGAGCTAACCTTTCTTTGAGCTTCTTTTGTAAGTGACGAAAAAACGCTTTACGTAGTCCCCACCGTCTGTGAAAGCGAAGCGCTGCTGAATTTAGCTGTCTATTTCTTATGATTTATGCAGCGCAATTCTGTTCCTGACGATTAGACAGACATCTTCTGCCGCTCAAAGAAATCCACTGCGCGTGGAGGGGGAGAGTAACAAACAGCAATTGGTAAGTCGCGTTGTTGCTTGGATTTTAATCGGTGAGTATCGCATCCAGTGAAAACAAACATATCAACAAATAGCCTACGTGATATTTTCACAGTTGCGGTCTTGACTGGTCTTGAAATAAAATCCCGAGTCCCCAGCGCCCGAGACCGTCAAAAATGGTCTGGGCGAGAGGCGGGGTACACCCTGGACAGGCCGCCAGTCTGTCGCAAGGCAACACAGAGACAAAACAGGACCAACAGCCATGCACACACACACACACACTCACAGGGAGAATTTAGAGAGACCAATCTCCCAGTCTATAGCTATAGCACTGGGAGAAGGCAGTAGGAACTGACAGTCATATTTTAGGACTGTGGGAGGAAGCCAGAGTACCCTGAGAGAACCCATGCATGCACAGGGAGAACATGCGATCCGCACACATGTTTTGCTGAAATGTTACATTGAAGTACAACTTAATGATGCTTGGCATGAATTTATTTTATTTTTTAAGCAGTCATCTGAATTCAGATTTAAGTCTCTACGTCCATAGCTGCAAGTACAATACTACCACAGTTTCTGACAGAGATTTAATTCTGCATGTTTTCTAACACATTTATATACCCTTTCATCTAAATTATTACATTGTAGTTTAGATGTCCTGCTGGATAATACAACCTCTGCCCCAGTTTTGATTGTGTTGCAACTTGTAATAGATCTAATAGGTTTTCTTCCAGCAATGCCCAGTATTTAGCTCCATCCATTTCCTAATCCATTTTCACGCTGTGGGGAAAATCATCCCACCATGGTGCATTGTGCTTTCAAGATAATATTCAATTAATAAAGGCCACACTTCAGACTTTTAATTGTAATCCAAATATTTTCTTTCCACTCCCCAACCACGCACCACTTTGTGTTTTTCTATCAAAGAAAAATCACAATAAAATGTGGCTCTGATTGGTTGTCTATAGCTATAGCACTGGGAGAAGGCAGTAGGAACTCAGTGGATTTTAACATTTCATATTTCTCATACCAAACTGTCACAGCATAGAGAGTTTGAATAAATATGTTAAAAAATGTGTCTGTTTTTTTTTTTTTTAATAAAAGTTACATACTGCAGTTTTAACCACAAGGCAAAATTGTGAAGAAAACTGAACTTTGCGCTAAAAAAATACTTTTATCAGTCTAAATAATTGGAATCCACTAATAACAGAAAATTTATTAGTAAACTAAACCTACTATTTGCTAACTTTACAGAGGTGATTTCCAAACTTCTAGTTGGCTTCATGCTGAAAAATTCAGAAAATGTTTAAACTTCCAGAAACTTATCTTTAATATCTAGGCCAAATCAGCTCTTCTGTGAGGAATTATGAGGAATGTAGCCGGAACTTTTTAAACCCAGACACATGAGTTGAAGGGGCCCAAGTATTTGTGCACTTGCACATTACATATACAGGATACCATGTGGCTAGCTCACTGTAAATTTCTCTAATTATGTTTGAGGAAGAGGGCGGAGGTTGGGGATATCTGAGTTCAGGCACAGTGCAATTTAGAGTTAGTGGAAAAATACTAGAAAGAGACAAAACGTGAGGACAGATTCTGTGCAGCTGTGTATTTTTTGGCCTCATTTGCATCGGCATGAGATTTTAGAAATCATTAATCTTCATTTCACACAAATGTTAAAAACTGGAATGAGAAAACATCTATCGAAAAACTGTAAAGTAAAAAAAACAAAACAAAACAAAAAAAACAACTCATGCTTTGTGCTGTCGAATTACTGGAAGTGGGAGACCTCTTTAACATACGCTCTTTTCATCCTCACTTTATTATTTTGCTATGTTGCTTTATGTCTTTTTAAATTGTTTTGTGTTGTTAAAGCTCCATCTGGGGACATGCATTGCAATTTAGATAAGGCCATAAATGTTATAGTGTTCTGTTTTTGTTCATAATGAACATGTCTCCCCATGCAAATGAACAATAAAGAATGTATGACGTGTTCTGCTGGACCACCTGTATATTAAGTGTGTCTCAGCTTTAAATGAAACACATTATTTGGACAAAGTTGTCCAAATAACTTTGTTAGCCAAAACTTTATATAAGTTTATTGCAATTTTATTATTGTTGCCTGGGCTGGTTATTTACTCAACTTCCCATTCTGTTCTGTTTAGAGTGAACACATCTATTGTATTGACAACAATTGCAGAAATATTCTGAATATATTGTTTTTCATTTTATGTGCCACAACCATTTATGTTTTTTATAGGGATTTTATGCAACAGACCAACACAAAGCAGTGTATAATTGTAAAATGGTAGAAAAAGGCTATAAAGGCACATCTAAAGATGCTCAGTGCCTAATAAGCCTCCTTTACTCTAAAAAAAAACTTATGCCTAAATGCCTTTCAATCTTAAAGCAGTGTCCAAGACCTTCCAAAACATGGCTGCCTACCTATCCTCAAAGGCCTGGTAAAGAGAGCATTTAGTATAGTATCAACCTGGAGGGTTATGGTAACTCAATATCTGCTGCAAACATCCAAGGCTCAGAGGGAACAATCTGATAAGCTTCACAAATATTCCCTGAATAGAAAAAATGTGAAGAGGAAAGCAACTGCTGCAAGAAAACCATAAGAAGCAAACATGACAAAATCCTTAGTTCGATGTATACTTATTGTCTCGCTGCAAGAGAAAGTTCTTTGCCAGACATGGCAAGCAGTTGGATTAAATTTCTTCAATTTGAAATCAAAGCAATATTTGGCTGCAGTGAATGCAGCTGTAGCATTAATACACTACATAGACGTGGTCTTAAGAGACGGAGTCCATTGGACTCTACAAGATGTTTGTCCTGTGTGAGGTCTCACTCATCCTGAGTTTGTGTGCGTATATGAGTGGCTTGGAGAACTGACTCCCCACCGCCCCCTTTTCTCTCAGTCCCTACTTTCCCTACAGCTATCCAACACCCCACACTCCTGAGCGTCACTCTAAGACTGCGGGAAGATTTTAAAAAAGTCAATAGAATTTACCATTTCAAGCCTATGTATAAAATCACACATAATAAACCTGTATGAATGGACTTCCTCTTGTCAGCCTAATATCTATGATTATATGCAACCCAATGATGTGCTGGCAGGGACAAGAAATGGGAACTTTGATCCGGGCAATTTAACAAAAATAGGGGAATTATTATGAGCCTGTCATCACACATATCATCTAGGTGAGTAATCAAATATGCTCAGATTATATACTACCAATTCTAGCAGATGGTATGCCTTGAAACTATGAGCACACTCCCTTTCTAGCCAGCCAGACTGTTTACCATTGTCATAGCAAACTGTTTGTACATACCATTTATCCAAATTACACATCTACACTCTGTAAAAACAATCAGCAGCCCCACACTCCCAAACACATATTGATTTATGGAGAAGACAAAAGGGGAACAGAGGATGGGTGGAGGATGGGGAGTTGTCAAAAGCCACAGGAGCTCCATTTATAGCCAGCTAAGAAAATCAAAGCAGGACTTTTATGAGCTATTCTGGAGACTTCTGAATGATCTTTCAGAGTGTTTAGTCTGACTTTTGCGCCTTCAACCATTTCTTTGTAGGCTGAATTTCACATGAAAAAAATAGCAGTGTAGGGTAATTTGGTGTCAGGGTGTGTCAGCACGAGTACACAGAGGCTACGTGTCTTCGGTCAATAAAAGTGCATAAATAAAGAGAAAAAAAAAAGGCTTGTGTTCGGGTCCCTTTGTTTATATAGATATAGTATAGTATAGTAGATATAATCTTTTCTAAAGATTATTGAAAAAAAAGCTCCAAGATATTACCAAAGACAAACTATGAAATACCAGTGGAAATGTGAAGAACTGCTTTGCAACCATATTAAGGCTTTAATTGCTGTAATTTCATATTTTTTCTCTCATTTGATTGAGAAGACAATAAACATCAGGGCACCATTTTTTTAATAAAATGTGAATAAAATACGTTTGTTTGTTTTTAAACTGATGCACATTGCGCGTTTTACATTTATATGCCGATCTTATTTCCTTGCAGAAACAAACTTCTTGGTAAAATGAAAAACATTTTCTGTTAGGATCCTGAGTCGTTTTGAGGTTTATTTAATATTTTTTGTTCTTCTGTCTCTTTTTTTCAGTCTTGTTTCTGTTGTATTGGTTATTCTAGTTTATTTCTTGCCCATATTAATTCTCTGTTACTCTATTATATGTCTTAGATTGAGTTAATTCCTTAATATTAGATTTATTTTCTAGGCCCCTGTGTGCACTCTCTCCCCGTGCCATGTTCTCTCTCTCCTCACACCTGCAACCTGTTAGCTCATCAGCTCAGGTCTTTTGTTCCAGCATTGACCCTGGATACTTCCCCTGATTTTTCTGAAGGTGTTTGGTTCTAGATTATTGTTTTTTTGTTTGGCTCCAAGTACCTGTGGTCGAATTTTTTGTAAGTTGTTGTGTTTATTACTCCATTAAATCGTTTAACATGATCCATGCACCCAGCTCATGTCTGCATTTTGGTCCATTCTTAAACTTTCATATCATGACAATCTAAATTTGCCAGGTGTTTGAATGATTTTGGGCATAGCTTTTTTGCTGTCGTTGTTTAGTTTGAAAATGTCTTATTTTATTTTCTTCAGTCAGTCAGTCTTTTGTTTTTAACCTATGTAATCAGCAAATGACATTTAAAAACAATTGATCCTTTGGGGCGCGGGCTGAAATTTTCCTGAATTTAAAATTTATTTAAAACTTCAGGGTTTTTATTTTCTCTAAGATTCGACTTGAAATATATCACTGCATGCTAATTTATCCAGGTTTAATTTTTGCTTTAAGGTTATTGAAATTCTGTTATATTTTAAGTCCAGTCCACATGTGGACTGCAAATTATGATTTTTACATTTTGAAAGGAACAAACTTGTTGACACAAGAAGCTAAAACAATGATCTGACGTACATACCTACAAATCTGGTCATTCTGACCACATATTTAGACCTAGACAACAAAATGGAGCAAGAATAATTTGGGGAAACTTCGGAATATTTGAAAGACTGTATTTAGACACTGAAATCAAAACACTCTTAATGTTTGATAAAGTCAGTGGCGTAGCATATGTTTCAGAAGAGTCTGCTTGCTTCAGTGTTTGTTTTTGAATAAACATTTGGTTCTGCTTACATGAAGTCAATTTCCTTGCTACTTACACCAGAGATAGTTTGCAATTCTTGGCATGACACAAGAGACAGCCACCCAGACTTATCATTTTCATACTGGATCACACTGCAATAAAGCTCTGTCAATCATATTCATCTTTCACAACCATTATTCCAATACTTGCTTGAGAGGATAATTGCTTAGGTCATAAATGTGATCTAGGTGTCAACTACAACTTAGATCCTATCAATTTAAAGCCAGTCCAGGTTATCATTTTTGGTATAAAACACTATTAAAAAATCTGCACCTAATTGAGGCCCACAAGAATCTATTTTCCAGGTCTTTATACCTGCTGTCACTTGTTTTTGACTCCTACCACTCTATTTTCTCAAAATGGACTGATAAAAGCACAGTTTTCATACATGTGGTAAAATATGTTCAGTTTTCTTTTTCTTTACAGACCAGACGTTGAACACAAGGGGGACATGTTGAACACATGGGTCACGTTGAACACGGGGGTGCGTTGCACATTTTGTAGACGGACACATGGGACATGTTAAATACATTGGGGAGTTATGTCGGATATATAGAGACATGTAAACATAAATTTGTTATATCCCCTTTATCATATGAAGTGCATTTTATTAATTAATACATTACATTAGTTTGTGTAGTTGTGCAATTAATATAAGTTTATATCTTGGAATTATAAGTAACTTGAAACTTATCTTTGTGTCATTTGCCATTTGACAGCCGTGCTGTGCACACCATGGAACTCAGACATTTATCCATGCTGTGTCAGTATGCTAAGTTGTCAAATTTTCTGGGAGCTGACATCAGAAAGTATTTTCACTCCCCCTACTTTAGCGAACTTGAACGTGACGTCACATTCAGGTTTGACTCTGATGGCCAAATGGTGGAGCTAAAACATGCTATGGCACACTTTTAGCTCCCATTCACTATCTGCTGCTGCTGAACTGTCAGGTACACTGTCACGATCTGACACGGTGTACCCCACAGGGCTTGAGTGTCCTAAGACACAGTTGTGGGTACACAATCAGACATGTGGTTACCGTTTGACACTAATATTCACGCCCCTCTCCTTGACCAACAAAGCAGTCCCTGTTTGGAATTTTTGCATGTGAGATGTTTAATTGCTTTGTATTTGAGTTCCAAAAGGAGCTGAACGTGGCAAAGGGAGAGGATAAAACCAGACTGACCCTGCAGAAGCAAATGTTGACTAATACCAGTCAATATTATGTTCTCAGATGAGACCTGGTTTTTGTCCCCTCCCTTGTCAACAAGGCTATCAAGAATATTGGTGAGAGCCACCGTTTGAAGCCAGCTCTCTTTTTTTACCATGTTCGGCCAGAATGATGAGGATCCTGTGGATATGAGACACCTGGTAGATTGCCTTCTGTTTGTCCACGCGGACAAACCCGGGACCTGGACATCCACCTGACCTCCAGGTACGCTCTGCAGGACTTGGTAGGCCCTCGTAGATCCCTTTATTCTGTAACGAGGCCACCGATCACCAAACTGTTCTGGATCACTTGCCGCTCAACTTGCAGCCCACACTCATGGAGGTCTTTGGTGCATATGGTAAGCTTAACTTTCTGCAGTTGTATGTGCACTCCCAACATGTCCACATACAACTGCCATATAGGCATTCAGTCAGTGGCGCATTGGTTACCTGTCAAATCTTACACTCTCAATTCCAGTGGGCACCGCTGTCCAGGGTGTGGCAGTACATCGGCTACATGGAGGATTTGAAGGACAAGCTGGTCCTCCAGCCTGGACTACGGATTGAGCAAGTCCACAGATTTGAGGGCGACATATCCTGGGAGATCAATCCCAAATCCTTTTTCTGTGGGCAGGCGTTAACCATATTACTGTTGGATAATTCGTTGGTTATCCCGTTTTGGAACACGGGTTTCCAAAACGGCCTTATCTCAACCCTGGACCAGGTGCTTTGCTACTTCGTGAAGGAGCTGCAGAGCCTTTTTGACAAGAACGAAAGAGTGGCCAGGTATGATGCATGTTGGAGGGCATTTCAGTTAGAGCTAGCGTTAAAGGAGCTTTTCTATGGGCATCCTATGTCCCCTTTATACTTCCAGCTGAGTGTTAGCCTGGGGACCAACACTGTTAACCCGCAGAGCCTCACTCACACCAGAGACTTTATAGGGTTGGCCCCTCACACTGGAAGTGCTGGCGAGGTCCCGCCCCCCTTATATAACTGAACTCCAAACAAAACATTTGGAGCACATTTTTCTAGCCTGCCAGGCCCTACCTAGAGGGATAGGGATAGGGTTAACCCTACTTGTTCCCTGTACTTTGGAACTGCATTGTATTCCAAAGTGCAAAAAAGCCAACAGACTTCCAATATAAAGTATTAAATTATTGTTAAACTTTAACAGTCAATGCATGTCTGTCTGTTAGAAACATACCATCAATTAAGAATAATGGCTAGTTGTTTTCTAGTGGTTAGATAACCCCCAAAGTTAATAGTCAAGATTAAAGTAGCAATATGTAATGTCGGTTATACTCAGAGCAACTTAAACAAAGAAAAACAATAGTTTTGTTGATAATTTCAACATACACAAAACTTCACCAATCTGCCTGAATGTGCTCTTTTGTAATTAAACACCTCACCTCATTAGTCTTTGTCAAGGTTCCTCCAGGAAAATAAAACTCAACCACAAATACTATTTCAGTCTGCATTTATACCATTTTTGTTATAATTTCAGCGCCAAAGGTTATGTAAATGTTTTCAGAAAAAGACATGAGATCATTCCCATAGTTACTCTCAAACTTTCATTTCATAGAAAGCACTGTGTCATTTCCTTTCTATATAATAGTTATAGTTAATTGTAGGCTGCCAGTTTTAGCCTCAGTAAGATTTGTAGCAGGCACTTCTGTCCTGAAGTTTGATCGGATATTTCAGATGAAGAATCCCTCACGCTGAGGGTGTGTCTGTTTTGAGCCATCCATGTGAACCTGTTGTCCTAGAAGGAGAAAGAGGCATTGGAAGCACCGCAGTAGCAGACTGGCAATCTGGTAACCACAACACATCAAGACAAAACCCAGTGGTGATCCACCCTTATCCTTTTTTGGCTGCAACCTAAAAGACCAACCACAAGTAAGGGATTTCTTTTTCTTTGAATATCGTTGGTACTTTTACAATGGAATATACCCCAATGGACACTGTGGTCTGCAGGCCACTATTGTGGCACTGCATCTTCCATCTGGGAATCTTGCCTTAGTCTTTGTTTTGCTGTCATATTCACAAATTTGTCTAAACGGATAAAGCTATTTTGCATGAGAAGCTTGCACAAAAAAAAAAAAAAAAAAAACACACAGGTGAAAGAAGATCAGTACTTCCTTTGGTTGTTGATTGTGGATTTAACAACTAACAATTTTTTCATACAGTTTATGGAGTAGAAATGATGGCCCCGTGTAGTGTGTTACGTGAGTTATTTGCAGATATTTTTGGAAATAGGAAGTAATGTTCCTTGGTTTGCTATATGTTTAGAGGTACTACTCTGTAATATTAGGTTGGTAAGTAATTATAGAGCAAAACCAAGCTTAGCAGTGGGTCCTCACCATGAGATGGCTGAGTAAATTTAGCCTTAGAAGGTGATGGTCTGATGAAATCAGTACAGAATACAATCCAAAGTCAAGTGGTTATTATGAAGGACATGTGGAAACTCTACTTCCTTAAGGGAGGTTAGAAGCCACAGGAAGTTGAGAGAGCTAGAAATCACACAGATCTGTTGAACATAACAAGCTCTCTGGAATGCAAAGCTGAAAACTGACTCAAAAGGTCAAATGTCTTTCCTCCCTCTCTGGCCAATCCTTTTAATTTCCTCCGACTCCAGCATTTTAAGCTCCACTGCTGTGAAAGTGTATGTGACATCTCATTAAAATTGCTAATTACTGCAGAGTGTTGGATATTTTCTTCTTTGGGTCATGGGAGTAACCAAAGAATGCAACTATGTGGTAAAATTTCACCAAAGCTTTTGAAAAAGGAAGAAAAAAATGTTAATTTTTTAAATTAACATTCACCCTCCATCAAAAACAATGTTTTTTACAAGCCCTTTCATAGAACCATCAATCTTTATGAGCATTTTGTTTTTCAGATTTAAGCTGTTTTATGCTGTAGCCTACGAAGATTAATTATGAGGTTTACCCAATTATACTCTAAAGTTTAGCAAAACTTTTTTAAAACCAATCTTCTAATTTATTTATTTATTTTTTAAATTAAGCTGTTCTTTGGTGATTCTTGTTTTTCATTTATTAAAAGATAAAAGATAATGAATATGCTTTTCTAAGAGGCACAACGAAACAAGAGCATATCACGCTAGTCTAGACTTCATTCCATTTACAGTGAACCCTCGTTTTTCGCGGGGTTACGTTCCAAAAAGAATCCGTGGTAGGCGAAATCCGTTAAGTAGTAACCTTTTTTTTTTTTTTTTTTTTACAATTATTATTCAGTGAAATACTCCATAATACATTGAAACCAAAGAATAAAACCTTTTTACAGGCCCAAGCATTTGTTTCAGAAATTAAAGTACTATATAATCGTTTTTTGTTTTTTTTTCCAAATAACTACTGTACTGTAAAATAATTTTAATCATCAATATGAACTGAAGGCTTCAAATTGTGGAGATCAGCACCGCCCCGCAGCGACCCGAGTCATTGTATTAAACCGGAGAAAATGAAAAATGATTATAAAAAAAAAAAAAAAAACACAAAGTACTGTAAGACAAATAGTGACTCGCGTGTATTTCACAGCTCATCTGACTGAGCTGCTGCATCCTGACTCTGCTCTGTAGCGTTTTTTTCTTCTGGGCAAAAAGATTCTCATATACCGACAAGCCACCATAGATTATGTTTGAGTAGCATGTCCAGAAGTGTAACTTTTTCTGCGATAGTTAACATCTTCCTCTGTCTTGTGGGCCTGACCGCAAGTGCCTTTTTGTCGGTGCAGAAAGTTTTGTCGACATTATGAGTTTTCGAGAAACTAGAAATTGCAAGAGAATTTGCTAATTTAAATTTGGCAAGCTGTTTTACGTATGTGTACATATTAAACCGCAACATTATTGACACACAGGTAGAAAAGAAGAGGAGAGACTGTCTAGGCCAGGGGTGGGTAATCCTGGTCCTCGAGGGCCGGTGTCCTGCAACTCTTGGACGTCTCCCTGGTCCAACACAGCTGAATCACCTGCTAAGTGCAGTCAAGTTCTCCAGAGTCCTGCTAATGACCTCATTATTTGACTCAGGTGTGTTGAAGCAGGAACATCTAAAAGTTGCAGGAGACCGGCCCTCGAAGCCTGGAGTTGCCTGCCCATAGTCTCTAGCCAATCAGAATGCAGAACACAATGCATGATGCAAATCCATGAAGCAGCGAGGGTTCACTCCATCCATCCATCTATCCATCTTCTTCTGCTTATCCGGGGTCGGGTCGCGGGGGTAGCAGCTTAAGAAGGGAGGCCCAGACCTCCCTCTCCCCGGCCACTTCTTCCAGCTCCTCCGGGGGAACCCCAAGGCGTTCCCAGGCCAGCCGAGAGACATAGTCCCTCCAGCGTGT
>CAEGAD010072866.1:0-11600 GCA_903067055.1 Poeciliopsis paucimaculata
AGACTATATAAAGAACTAAACTTAAATGACGTCATACTTTTAATTTGAGCCGTACGTGTTATGATATATATTGCCATATTTTTTAATAACTTCCCAGAGAAATACACACATATGTAACGGATACAACGGTTTGTCGGCTGGTATGAAATGAAAGTAGAAACCGTGAAATAGCGAGGAAGAGAACTGACCCGTCCGAACGCGCACCGGAAGCTCCTGTGGTTACGTTTAAATTCCCGCCCAGCAGAGGGCGCTGGTTGAGCTGGAAAACCCGGTCCCCACACAATTAAATCATTATGTGTTGTGTGTGTTGTACAGCTGTTACTGCAGGTCTAATTCATAGGTTCAAAATGTGTTTAAGATATTCGGAACAGGGCGAAGTAAAGCACCTTACCAGCTCAATATGTGTTTATCTTCAGCTGCCGAGTGTCTTCCAAAACAACAGTGTGTGACTTTAGCTGTATGCTACCTCCAAAAAACATTTTGTCATTAAAAGGAAGAAGGGTCTTCTATTTTCAGACGGGTGTATTTTATTTGATTTTGTCTGATTTGTTAGACTATATTTAGAATATTGTTGCACAGGATGTGTGGGTAGAAATTACCCACACATCCTGTGAGCACCTGACTTTGCTCATTGTGTAATGTATTGTCTGTGTACGGATGGTAAAAATGGCCAAAGGTAATAAGAAGAAGAACCAAAAGAAACAAATTTTAAAAAATCTCTTAATTTAATATTCTATTCACTAAAGATTTACTGTTTGTTTTCAATTTCTTTATTTGCAAAAGTAATCATTCTGCTTCGATGTGTTTTATTGGAATTTTATATGAGACAAACATAAACTAGAACATCATTGCGAAGTTAAAAGAAAGGATTCATAATTCTTTACATACAAAAATCTTGTATATATATATGATTTTTGCTGCAGATATTTTTTTAAATAAAAAGCCAAAAGAATACATAATGTTTTACACAAGCCGTGGGAGACAAGACATATGGATGTCTGTGTTCTGATCAGATCGAAAGTGGTGGTGGCAGCATCATACTGTTATTCAATATGTGTGAGGAAGCTGGTCTGAGTTAATGAGTGAAAGAAGATGCAGTAAGTGAAGTCAAATACAGAAAGAACAAAAAAACTGTCAGATGCTGCAAAAGACTTGAGACTGGAGCTCAGACCAGTGCTAAAAGAATTACCTTTTATCACAGGAAGCATCTGCAACTACATTCAACCATAAACCTTCAGCCAGAGCGACCATGGCTATTTGTTATAACGGACCAGTCAAAGTGCAGCTCTAAATTGCACTTAAACTTCCAAAATTGCTGTCCATGAAATCTCTCCGTCTAACCCGACTTTGCTTGAACTGTTGTGAGAATAAGAACAGGCAGAGTGTTTCGTCTCCATGTGTGCAAAGAGAAATACACCAAACATGTTGTGGTTGTAACTGCAGTGAAAGTTCTGCAAAATACAGACCTTAATACAAATACACAAGAGACTTCTAGAGAGAAAAAAAATTGTACAAAAAAATCAAAAATTGTATCCATTTATTCCTGTCTTAAGAGAAGCTGCAGACGGCTGAATCAAACCCCGGACAGATCCACTTGTTGCTGAACTGTTTGTATCCTTCGGCGTCGGTCAGCTTGCTTCCTGGAACAGAGAAGAAGCCCAGAACCTTATCACCGGATTCCTCAGCAGGAGTTGAACACAAGCGGACAGATTAATTATCTGAGGAGACACGCTCCAGTCACCGTTGATGAGGTTCTGCAGACTGCAGAAGTTGGTGCCGTTGTCGGCCGGGTTTTTGGACCCTTCGGACGTCGCCTCCCCCTGTCGAGCAGAAAAATCGGGGGCAGCTGATTGAGGAATCTCAGGAAGACCGTTGGACTTCCTCTGATTTACCGCGTCAGACACGGCTTCAGTCTGTGTCGAAGCTGACCATGACCGCACCAAATGCTGTTTGGTGTGACTGGAACTGAAACATCAGCTTTGACGTCCCTTTTCAGTCGAATTTGGGAACAAAGTCAGACGGGCCTGAATACTGGTAGTTCTGAATTTTAAAAGCAGGGTTCTGTTTAAAAACGCTCTGAGCAGATAACAGCAGATAACATCCGGCCATTTTTATTCAGAATAAGGTCAGCATTTTAACATGACACTCTTCTGTCATGTTAAAAGTGGGGCAAAGGCTCTAAGGCATTAATTTTGATTATTTAATTACACAGGTTATAATGTGTTAAACAACTTTTACTGCACTTAACTACATTTTTGCTCCAGTCAGAACCTCATTTCCAAAAAATCTGCCAAGCAAACATCCACCAAGCCAAGGTCATTACAGCTAACTAAATAAAAACTGGAACACCTTAAAGGTTGAACTGCCGATGCTTTTAAATTAGCTTAGCTTTAAATGGAAACACCCTAAAGATATTTCTTCACTGAAAAAAGTAATAAAATTTTATACACTTCTGAGTCAACTCAATGACATTGTTGGTTAATAAATGCATACGACCACGACAATGTATTTTGTTGAGAAACGGGGACGTTTCTGCAAGATTCTTTCTTCTTCCTGCTCCCTTTTTGGTTGAACGTGTTTACCACTTACCAAGAAAAATTGCTAAATCGAGCAAATAAACTGGTCGATTTATCAACCTTAAAAGTTTCCCGCCGCTGCTTACCGTCACTCTGCAGATGGTGGACTGCTCCAGAAGAAACTGGAGGATGTTCAGTGTCTTGGTTCTGGGAGATGTGTGAGTGGCCTTGATCAGATACGGGGCTGAGGACACAAGCTGGACAGCAGAGGCTGCAATCAGTCAAGTCTGCACATTTTCACATCTGCAGTCAAAGCCAAAGGTCTTGATGGGTTGTGGTTGAGACTGTCGGTGCACAGTAACCCTTTGGAGATAAGTTTTTGTTCCCCGGAACAACCTGATTTCTTCCTTCTTTTTCTTTTTCATGGCCTAAAATAATTTGCTCATTTCAGTTCTGATTATATCAGATCTGAAATGAGCAAAGAACATGTCAGCACACTGACCGCTTCAAAAGTCAGGTCAAGTCATTGTATTTTACCCCTAAATAAAATCCAGTACGGCCTTCAGAGGTCACCTAATTTAGTAAATTATCCATCTATTTGTAGCTAAGCATAAATCCAGAGAGGAAGCTGGAATTGAACTCACAACCTTCAGATTGTGAACTTTTTCTCTAATTAGTCTGACTAATTAGAAACCGCCGATTTTATGAGTCAGATCGCTATTTTGATCATAACAAACTACGTGGATCTCCTCACTGAAAGGACAGAAAACTCTACTCAGTGCCTTCTGATTGAACAATGTGCTAAATGAAAATGTTCTGACCTCGTAGGAGCACTTCTCCCCTTCATCCAGACAGCTTCCCTTCACCTGCCAGGTCTGGATCTGGTTCACCAGCCTGCCGCTGACGTTCCCGCAGTCAATGCCAAACAACCTGCCAAGCAGAGAATGGTGACCAGAAAACGCAACAACGGCATTAAATCGATCAGATCTTCACTTCTGAAAGGAGACGGGAAGGAGAATCGATGCTGCAAACAACTCTGAGTTAATCCCTCACAGCTGGAATGGAGGCCATGAAACATTTCCACCCAAATCTAGAAAAAGAATCAGCCTCACCATTTGATTTTACATTGCGCGGTGCTGCCGGACAGAGAGGCAGTCACTGCCGCCGCCACAACCACAGCCGAGGTGAAAAAGAAGAAGAAGAGTCTGGAGTCCATGGTGAGGTTCTGTCTCCGAGTCCTCAGATTAGATGGACACGGAGGCAACTGGGTCACAGGAAACAAACTGGAAACAAGAGGCAGAACCTGGACGAGTTACAGGGATTTCTACAAGCGTGGAGAAAAAAAAAACACGTGGGAAGGCTGGACGTCCCCGGTGACCTTGGCTGCAACCAATTCACACCTAATGTGGAACTGATCAGAAGAAAAAGGTAAAAAGGGGAGCTAATGGTGTTAGGCCAGAGGTCAAGTGCTGGTGGAACAACAGAAAACACAAGAAAAGAACTTTGATTTTTAGGACATATTTATAGAAGAAAGTGGAATATGTTGAATGTTGTGTTATTGCATCAAATGTTAGGCGTGTAGCAAAATAAATGTTGGTATCTTTGGTTGAAAAGCGGCAAGTTTGCCTAAACACAGCATGTCAGGACAAACATCTCATACCAACTGTTTAAGCTGTAGTATGTAACTTATTTAAAAAAGAAAAAAAAAAAAAAAGTTTAACATATCTGTTAAAACTGTCGCCATATTGTGACAGCGTTGCCCAGTTACAATTTTCAAATCTTTTTCATCCAAGTTTGTCCTGGATTTAGCTTCGCCCATCTTAGCACCAACTCTGACCTGCTGAATCCCAGAGGCATGATGCTGCCACCACCATGTTTCCACATTGGAGATGGTGTGTGTCCCCTTCCTTTCCTCAATCAGGTGACTTCTGAAGGCAACTGGTTGCACTAGATTCTGTTTAAGGGCTGAATTCAAATACAAAAGTTCAGTTTGTTGTTGCTATGTGACCAAGTGGTAAAAATACTTGAAAAAATGTGGTAACACTTTATTTGACGGGTTGTGAATAAGACTGTCATGATACCATCAAAAACATAACACTTGTCATGAACATTAGTAAGTCTTCATGAATATTTATGACTGTTGTCATAAAGTGTCATTCGGTAAATCAAGACACTTTTCATACAAAGTTGACTTTATTCAAAATGTCTTTGTTATGACAAATTTATGTCAGATCATGATTTCTTGGTTAATGTCAAGTTGTCATAACAAAGATATTTTGAATAATATAAACTTTGTATTAAAAGAAACAGGAATTACCGAATGACACTTTATGACAAGAGTCATAAATATTCATGAAGACTTACTCATGTTCATGACAGGTGTTAATGTCATGTGTATGACGGTATAAAGACAGTCTTATTGACAACCCGTCAAATAAAGTGTTACCAAAAAATGTCCTATTTTAAAGTCAAACCAAGGAGGAACATTACTTCAGAAGGAGAAACACGTCTTAAAGCTTCAAGCTGAGTTTTTCTGACTCTTTTCTCTGTCATCATTCCTGTAGTACAACTTTGATCAAACTCATGTGAAATTATCTAAAAACAAAAAAAAACACTTGTTTTTTTTCTTGTAGGAAACAAACCAGTCAGTGTACATGTTCACATAATCTATTCATCACGCTGCTGAAATGCACTGTTGAGCTTTTTTTTTTAAACGCAGTTGTCTAACTATCCTTATGAACTCAAGTCCTGGAAATCAGTTATCGTCCCCACAACAATCCTGGACTCACAGTCGCAGGAATGAATTCTGACGCTGTGAGAATGAGTCAGCTGATGCCAAAGAGCCTGACCTTCTGGAGAGAGAAAAACACTTTCTGGTTGCTTATTACAAGACTGAGAAAGATTTTCAAAGCCAAACATACACACTCACACACACACAGAAAAAAACACCTCAAGAACTCTGCATCACTGTGTGACGTCCTCACTTCGTCTTCAACTCATACACACACACAGGGTGGCACACAGCAGTGTGTGCTATGACGCAACTCCACTTCATACAACACAGTTTTGAACTACTGGGAGACAAAAACAGAAGCAGACGTTGGTCGATTTCTAACGTTGAGGCAAAACTAGAAAACAATCATTTCTAAATACAAAACCAGGAGTCATGGAGCCACACAGCCTGACTCCTGGTGAACTCTACTTATCTGGAACTTGAGGAGTTCCTGTCAAATGACCCCCACTGGGAGACACAAAGGGAAACTGACACTGCATGGACACCGACAATCTGGGACATTCATTTTTCATTGTTCTGTCTCGGCCGCTCCTTCTGGGTTACCGAGAGCACCGCTTTTAAATCTATGAAATGTTTCACATTTTGTCACATTGTGACCACAAACTTCTGTCTATTTCACCGGAGTTGCATTCCACCATTTTGGAAATTGGAAAGCAAAGTGTGAATACTTTACTATTTTTTATTATTATTATTATTATTATTAATATTATCTTCAACAACAAAAAAGTGAGCATTTGTCAACATTCCCTTCTAATGTGAAACTCCTAAATAAAGTCCATTTGCAGCTCCATTTAAGTATAAATGCAGCTGTTCCAAAAATAAAACCTCAACACGTATGTTTGCCTATTTTAGTGCGAATATCTCTGTACACTTGAAATAAGATCAAAACTAACTTACAAGCAACATATAGGAGCTAGTTTTGGGTCAGTAACTTCTTAATATGGCTGAAAAAGTATTAGTTCCACTGGCAAATAATTTCTCTTGTAATATGGGAAAAATGTCTTATTCTAAGTGAGAACATCTGCCAGTGGAACTAGTACTTCTTTAAATATTTAACATTAAGGAGTTACTTACTTAAAACAAACTGTCAAAGTAAAAATCCAATTCAGAATCCCCGCCCCCAAAAGACTTGCACTATTGACTCTGAGATGCTGACTTCAAAAACCACCCCGCACTTTTCAGATTTTTAATTAGAAAAAAAGAAACATCTTGAAAACCATGTCTCATTTTCCTTCTAATCTACATCCAGGCACTGCTTTGTAACGTAGATCTGAGCTGAACGAGGAACTACACGACACTTTATCAGCTCTCTATCAATAGTTCTGCTTTTGTTTTGCAAGATTCAGTTGGTGGTGTGACAAGAAAGTACAAAGTTAAACTTTTGTTTAATTTCCCATCATCAGGTTTACATATAATACATGACAGACTTACTTACTTAATTATGAGTGAATAAAGGTTAATAGGTGCATTAGATAGAATGATTCTTATTTAAAAAAAATTTTTTAGTTAATACCCATATGGAAACGAGTGATTGCAGCTAAAGGTGGCATTTCAGACTTTGGTGGCTTTCTTCAGGGTCAGATTGAGATCAGCGTGTGGTTGAAGTCCCCGCAGGAGTCGCTGAACCTGGAACACAGGATGTATGAGAGTTCTTGGATCAAAACCATACCTGACTGTATATGTGTGTGTTTTTATTTGTCTTTTTTATAAAGACAATTAATAGTTCACCATCTTTACGACATGTTCGAGCATGGTTTTATTCAGCTCATGGTGGGATTTGATAGTCGCCTGAAAGAATACCAGCACTGCTGCAGGAACACAACAAGCAGGTTTTAAGAGAAGGCTTTCTGTTTGTGTTGGATTCATAATAAAATCGCACTCACCGCTGTCTGCTGAGTTCGCAGAACTGGTGCTCCTACTGGTGCTGACCCAGTAGGAGCGTCTGTCACATCCAGGGTCAGAGAAAAGGACACTCAGAAGACACAGATATCCACTTCAGTTTGGCAAACTGCTGTGTAATATCACATTTCCGCTGATTGTAAACAGCTGTGCTCACCTGTCTGTGCGGCACCTGAGGCCAAACAGCTGATAAACAAGAGCAAAAGCATCATGCTGAGGTCTGAATCCAGTCAAAAGGAAACGGATCCTTCTGGTCCTGCTGAGTGTCTGGCTAGGATTTGGTCTATTCAAGGACGCTGTGCCTTCACAGCAGGGTGTGTCTCATAAGTAATAAAGAAGAACTTCCATGAAGCTTCATCTCCATGAGTGCAATGTGTTTTACAGAATTATGTAAAGGAAATGAAAGTTCTATTTAACGCTAAGAAGAGCCAGTATTTTGTAAAATCAACCTTTTTGAGCTTTACATGTTATAATGTCATTCCTTCATCAAAAAATATACCTGAACTGTTTCTTTGATTCTTTCATTGATGTTTGAGAAGTCCTTTGATCTCCCGTGGCAACCATTCAGCTATGAAAAACGCCTCGGTGGACCTAGCTCCGCCTTCGAGATGAAGCTCCTCCTCAGAGCTGAAGTTTCCAAGTTTATTAGCTCCTGCCTCACAGAGAGGCCATTCCCAACTCAGCTCCTTCATACTAGCCAACAGCAATTCGCAAACACCTGGTGGAACTGTTGAGCTTATTGTACGAAGTACTTCTCAGTGCAGCGTTGAGATTAAACCAATCAGTGGTCGGGATTAGGGCTGCTTCGATTCTTAGTCATGGAAGGGTGAGAATAACTTTAAGAAGTTCTCTCAATTTGTTTCCTACAAACTTTTGTTCAGCTACTCCAGCATCTATGCCTCTAGTTTTGTCTCAAATATCTCGTAACAAGTTCACAAGAAAGCTCACTGTGTTCCTGCATGGCCACAGATTTCAGACAAGATCAACATTAGCCCCGCCCACCAGCTAACTCTGGCTAACACTCTCTTGTGAAACCAATAAAGACATTTCAGGTCAAACTAGAGACAAAGAGGCTGGAGTTAATCGAAGAGGGTTTGTAGTAAACAAATTGCAGTGAATAACTGATGTCCCTGAAGTTATTTATGCACTTTCTGGCCCTTAGCACCTTAAAATAAAAACTTTAAAAAAAAAAAAAAAAAGTGATCTTTTTAGTTTTATTGGTGCGTCTTTTTGCGTTCAACAGATAATCACAACTCAGAAAACCACAGCAACCTAAACTGGGCAAAACATATTACATATTTATGAACAATGCACAAAACTTCACATCTGTAAGGAATGAAAAATCCATGTAAAATCAACATTTTTGATTTTACAAAATCAAAAAAGGACCTTAATCTTAGTGGGAGGTCAGAAACACAGCCAGCTACGGCTTCTTCGTCTTTTTGCTGGAGTTGCTGTCTCTGCTGCTTGCAGAGCTGGGACTTTTAGGAGAAGTGACAGGATAGGCAGCACTCAGATCCAGGTCCAGGGTCACAGTTTTTACCCAAGGCGAGACAGGCAAAGACGTTGAATGGCTGCTGCTTGATGACGACGCAGAAGACCTAGAAAGCATCAGGAAGAGACAGTGTTGTCAAAGTCATGAATATCAAAATTCAAATTCATTCATTGTTTATTTGAAGGGTGTTGGTTTTCTTGCTAAGGTGGGCAGCACTTATAATACTTAAGTTTTGATTTCTTGCGAATTTAATATTTGGTTGTGCAGTAGTAAGCAGAATCAGGGTATATACCGGTACAGGTTTCAGAAAGTCAAATTTAAGACTGTTTATAGACACATTGAATGGAATTTAAGACAGAAAAAAAACTAAAAATATGGGAGTGGTTGTATTACAACGCCAACTTATATTCTTCAAAAAAAAAACACACAAAAAATAGGACATTCTGAGGCTTTAATTTTAGATGCATGAATTTAAAAGTTTCTTTAAGAGTTTTTAAGGACACAAGGCCACCCTGAGTATGAACGCAGTATTTCTTCACCCATCAAAATGCCTCCGACTTTATTGGCTGGTTAAGTTTATTAAATTAGTAGGTTTTCAAGCACAGATTTTCAGTAGGCTTTCTAGTGAATTTTATGTTAGCTGGCTTTATCCACTATGGAACCAGTAGTGACACATATTTTGGATCATTTTAGTGTCAACGTGTTCAAGTTAAGTCTAAACAATCTAGCTGTCGATTTAAGATGATGTTGATTTATTTGGACATAGGTTGTCCATGTTGATCCCAATGAACTGCCTTTCTTCTGAAAGTGTCAGGCTTGGTCAGATAAATAAGGACGTGCTCCAACAAAAAAAAAAGATCCAAGACACATGTGAAGCTCCTGGAATGGACTCCAACCTCAACCCCATTGAAATTCAAGGGCTTGGTTTGAAACTGCAGCTTTTTATTTTTGCCAGAAAGGCAATCAGTTTAAATGAGCCATGTAGCCAGAATTAATCCAACTCATTGGTCATGACTAGAACAGCAGTGGGGTTTCTCTACAACTTGCCAAAGTCTTAAAATATGTGGGGGGTTTCTCAGATTGTGGATAAGAAATAGTCTAAAATCTAAACTAATGTGTGTGCCTAATTCTTGTTTTTCAAATTCAAGTTGCTTGTCGCATGACGTAAACTATTAACAACGCCAATTTTCCTAAATAGGACAGCAGTTCTCTCATCTCAAAAGCCAACCTAAGGTCAACTTATGTCAGACATTTGCAACACAAACCACAGATGTAAAGTGTGACCTGGAAGACAGGGAGGTTTGAGCAGAGCTCATCTTGAAGCTCCCCTGGCTGCTGAGTGTGGAGGTTGGAGGTGGGCACTGCAGATTGGCCTGAGAGAAACAGAAGAGAGGAGCAGTAAACTTTAACAGTCCTATCATACTAGATTCCTGAATCATGCTAAATAATGCAGAGCGTCTTATCTGCACCTTCTGAAAGCGTTCCTCCAGAACAGGTCTGAGATCAGGATCGTCCTCCATGGCCTTATTTAACATATTGTTGATAGATTTGTTGAACTGCTTTAACTCTTTCAGTTTGATGTCTTGCTCCTCAAGAGTTTCACTTTCAGTGTTCTGTGCTGAGCGAACCTCTCTGGTCAGTTTGGTGAACTAAAAAAACCCAAAAAAATCAACAACAGTTGGACAAACACAAACAATAATATATAATAAACCTCAGGAATTTGACTCATGAAAACATTTTTAAAATCTAACTAAGACTTTAGCAGGATAATTTCCTGGTTGAAGATCAAATAAAGTTTTAATAGGAAGTTCTGCTGGACTATTTATCTAGATACTTGTGAATACATATCCAACTCTTATCTATTATCTATTATCTGTTTGTATTCTATCATTTGTATTTTGAGATAGATAGATAGATAGATAGATAGATAGATAGATAGATAGATAGATAGATAGATAGATAGATAGATAGATAGATAATCAATATGTTTGACACAGATTTGAGTAAAATTGTATCTTATCAAGGAGACTGATTCATTTTCAATAGATATTTTCTTTATAATTCAAAGTTGTTTTGGAAATCTGTGTCTTATTCTGTTCCAACTTCCTGTGCAGATGGATGTAAAAAGTGTTTATCAAAGTGTCACAACTTCTTCTCCAACCTGATTCATGACTCTGATCATTTTCCCTTGCACAGAAGCTGCTTCTTTGTTCAGATTGGAAATAAGACATTGCACGTGATGTATCTTTTCCATCACCACCTTCTCTTCTAGCACGAGGCTCTCCCAGTGGCTGTTCATTTCCTGGAAATAGACACACATAAACACACACATACACACAAAAAGCACAAAGGCTTTCACCCAGACAGAGATTCACACCAGATGGGTGTGACATGAGACCCAGAGCTGGGCTATTGTAGTCATGATATTCTCAGCAGGATTTTGAAATATAGTAACAATTATTTCCACATACAAAAAATGAGAACCATGAATAAGAATAACATGGATGACAGCACCTCTATTCCACAAATTAGAATATACATCACAATGACTCTTTGATTGTCAGATTAAAAGAGCCTTTTGAAGACAACAACCTTTGAGTAGCTATTAAACATACTTTCATTAAACACACATTTCTGTTTTTAAAAGTAGGCTTGTTTTGGTTTCATGTAGTATTCCAATTTTAAATGTTGTGTTTTTATTAGCTGTAAGGCGAAAATCATCATGAGAAAGAGAAGTGCTAAAACATCAGTATTTGTCTAATTAGTTTATGTAACTAAACAGAGCCGGCCCAAGGCATAAGCAAACTAAGCAGCCGCTTAAATTAATTGCTCCTGGGGCCCCCTGGTGGCCGCGGTAGGTATTGCACGCTTCGCCGGTAACGAGCTGCCGTGCAGA
>CAEGAD010072875.1:0-31797 GCA_903067055.1 Poeciliopsis paucimaculata
TAATTAATTTTTTGTTTTTGTGTTTCACCGTCAATACTTGTCATAACTCGCAGGTGTGTTTATCTGTTTCCTTCATCAAAAAAAAAAAAAAAAAAAAAAAAAAAAAAAAAGCTCAAATAATGTTATTTACCTGACTTACCAAAACCCTTACAACATAAACAGACGGGTTCATGGAGCATCCTGTCCTCTTACTATAACAGTTTGCTGTCGTACACTTTGTTGCGTAAAATGACGCACGCACACCCTTACCCACCAGGTCAAGGACCTGCATCTTTTAAATGTTCACCCAAACTCGCTTCCAGGCTCAGTCTCCGCATCTCTCATAGGTGACCTCCACCCCTGGAGGCTTCTCTGGTTCAGAATTCCCGCCGTTATGCATCGGGCTTTGTTCGGTCGGAGCGCGCCGCTCGCTCAGCTGGCGGCAGCGGCTCTCGATGGTCCACTCGCTGCTCGGAGCGCCCCGCTGCTGCAGCGTCTGGAGCGCTCCATGTCCTCCGTCTCTATCCCTCCGCCCGTATGCATGCTGCGACCGCTTGAAGTGCCTATGCGTTACCTGTTCGGTCCGGGACCCTCGAACGTTCCTCCACGTGTCTTAGCAGCAGGAAGCAAGCCTATAATTGGTCACCTGCATCCAGAAATGTATGAGGTAACGGTCCTGAAAATCAGTAGATTTGAATAGTAGATTACCTGAATTATCCAACCTGAATTCAGTTATTCAGGTTTGTTGCGAGAAAATGCGTTTCATTTTGGCCTTTCTGTCTTTGAAGATGCGGTTCCATTTTATTATTTTTGAGAGCTCTTTGATACAGTTTTGTTATTTGGAGAGATGATGGCGTTTGCGTCCTAGCTTTGATTATCGCCACTAAATAGCTAGATTTTTCTTTTGACATGAGCAGACCTTACATACATCACCTTTTTTCTAAACAGAGCGGTGCGTAATTACGCACAGTCCCTGAAGCGCTCACTCACTCACTGCCGCCGCAGATGAATGTAGCCTTCTATTTTCAGCTACAACGGTCAAGTCGAACTAAAAGCCTGTTTCACATTTTAAATCCGTGTCACAGATCATGAACGATATCAAAAAAGGCATCCAGTACGCCTTTCAGACAGAGAACAACGTGACCATATCAATGAGCGGCTCCGGACACGCAGCTATGGAGTGCGCTGTGTTCAACGTTGTGGAGCCGGGGGAGAGCGTCCTCATTACCGTCAACGGGATTTGGGGAGAGCGCGTAGCTGAAATTGCGGAAAGAATGGGTATGGTGTTTTATACATGACTTTACGCACACACTTCACTAACGATAACCCCACTATCAACACTGAAACTCAATTAATATATATACAATATTAATATGTATTCTGAGATAACTGTTGTACTGCTTTATTTATGAAATTATTTTTTATTTGTTTGTTCTGTTCTTAGGTGCCGATGTACACAGACTGTTAAAGGCACCAGGAGGATATTATACCAATAAGGAAATCGAGCAGGTTTGGACTATGTCTTACAACTCTGCCTATTACTGAACATCTGAATTGCTTTCTTCCAGCAGACTTTGGTTCATTGAAGAATAAGTATAACAGAATAAGAAGAGTTGGGTGGTTAAAACTCTTTATTTGTGTTTTAGGCCATAGAAAAACACAAGCCAGTCTTGTTTTTTCTTGCACACGGAGAGTCCTCTGCTGGCCTCTGTCACCCTGTGGATGGCATTGGAGACATTTGTAGAAAGTAGGTTTCTATCCAGCTCGTCTTTAAACAGAAATGTGTTCACATTAAGGCATATATCTCACGGCTCTATGTTTTATGTTCTGCAGACACAACTGCCTCTTTCTAGTTGATACCGTAGCCTCACTTGGAGCAGCTCCAATTTTTATGGACAAGCAAAGTAGGTCAACAAATAATATCACAATACTTCTGCTCAGAATTTGGCGTCTATCTGATTTTTACATTTCTTATTGTGTTCAAAGAAATTGACATCCTGTACACTGGTTCTCAGAAAGCTCTTAATGCACCTCCTGGCACTGCACCCATCTCTTTCAATGATAGAGCATGGTAAGACAGAACACTGTAGTGCATCACTGAATGTCTAGCAAAACAATAAAATAAAAAATAAAAGATAGGGCAAATTATTAAAGCCACCTAATTTTTTTCTTCCTCATCACAGCGACAAGATGTTTAACAGAAAAACAAAGCCAGTATCGTACCTTTTCGACATGACACATTTGTCCAACTACTGGGGTTGTGATGGCAGTCCAACAAGAGGGTGAGTAATTCTTTTTTATTATTTGTGTCAATGAAGTAATTCACAGTATATTAATAAATAGGTTCAGTTCGGTTTTTAAAGCTTATGATCAGAACTATACGACACATTTCTTGTGTTGTAGTGTTTGACTTTCAGTTGAAAGTTAAACATACAACTGAAAGCTATATAGATATTTATAACTTTATAATCCTAAATTATAGATGTCTGTTGCTTCTCGTTTAGTGATAAAGGAAATTCAAACTTTACAGAACAAAGAAACTAATGATGAATGAGATGCTAAAATTCCTCATTTTGGTGATGTGCACAAATGAAACTAAATGCATTTTCTGTTTTGCATTATACCTTGTAAATAGTTACCAAACCAAAGGTACTCATTTTTTATGTAGTTATTCTTTAAGTACCACCTTGTGTTTAAACTACAATAAAGTCTTTGATTAAAAATTGTAAGACAAAAATAACAGTTAGGAGATAATAGTGTGCTCTGGGTCTTAGATATCACCACACTGGTCCTGTTTCTGGATTCTTTGCACTGAGGGAGAGTCTGGCAATTCTTGCTGAAAGGGTAAAGAGATATTTCACTATTTTTCCACCTTACCATTTCAACTGAATTTAATACTTTAAGATTTCTCTTTAGACTTTAAACTGTACTTAGTTCAAAGTCTCTTTTCATTATATATATATTTATGATCTTAATAAATAAAGCCAAGTATAACAATCATCAATAGCCCTGGAGTGCCTACTGATTGGTCTCAAATCTGTTGTTTTTTCTGAATGGGTGTTAAAATTAATCTACAATATGAGCTTTATCCTTTATTTTTTGTAAATAAGATTACAAAATGACCAATCTTTGTCTCCCTCTAGGGGCTGGAAGAGTCCTGGAGGAAACACAAAGAGGTTGCAGCCTACCTCTACAAAGGACTAGAAGACCTCGGCCTCAAGCTTTTCATCCCTGACAAAGTAAAACAGTTGAAAGGCTCAAAAACATATATTGTTTTTTTTTGTTGTTTTTTTTTGCTTGTTTAGTAACTGTAGAACGTACATTTGAAGGAAGCAAGTGAGAAAATGGGACAAATACACTAAAATCAGTTGGTCAAAAAGTATGCTCAAACAATTTTCTTGGCATGATGTGTTTCATGCAGGAGTTGAGGCTTCCTTCTGTCACCACTATATCCATCCCCGAAGGCTATGACTGGAGAGAGATGCTCACCTACATTATGAAGAATCACCAGATGGAGATGACGGGAGGACTGGGTCCATCCATTGGCATGGTTGGTTTCATTTTAAAGTGTAAACATGCAACGGTCTCATCAGTAAGGTCACTACTTGGGATTAAAAAGATATGACCTTTAGACCCCATTGTAGGTGATACTAAGAAAAAGAACATATAATAAAAATACTGTGCCTTTTCTTTTTAATATCCTATTCATGTTTTAATTGAACAGTTGACATTGCACATAAAAACAGACTTTCGTAATAGAATTTCGATCTGTTTCTATCTCGATACAAAATAACAGACATGTTAACGTGTATATTTAAAAAGTCGATTCCATCTAAATACTTACATCAGAAGCAGCGTTGAAAGACTTGCGTCAGGGTTTTTTTTTCTATAATCCTACTGAGTCACTGCAGGCATTAATTCACTCTCTGTTTTAATTAGGTGATGAGAATCGGCTTGATGGGATACAACTGCGAGAAGACCAATGCTGACAAGGCATTGCATGCCCTGGCAGATGCTCTGAAGAACTGCAAAAAGAGCAAGGCTTAAGAACTCACATTCTGACAGCACTGACTCTGCACACTTTCAGAAGATACATCCAACATGGTTGGAACATTGAATAAAGTACAGAAATCTCTTAGTGCTGTCTACTCTAAGGATTTTTCAGCATACCTTTTGTATATGTTTGCTATTATTAAAATTAAGTTGCAGAAGCTGCCATGCTGAGTGCACTGATGATGTTAATAAAGTCTGTTTTCTGTAATACTTAAATGCTCCAGTGTCGTTAAACAGAAAAGCTGAAATTTCCTGATATTTTTCATACCTACTTGTCCTTGCAGGAACAGAGTTAGCTGGCGCTAGTAGTTGGTAGGTGAGAGTAAGGGTATGCCCTGGACAGGCCAGCAGTTCATTACAGGGCAACTCAACTGTGCACCCATACATTCATACATAAGGAAAATTTAGAGTAGCCAAAGAAAGTCATGTTTTTGGAGCACCTTAAGACACACCTGTGTACAAACCATGCGAAATTATTTGCAACTTGGTTGGGATTCAAACCAAGGAACTTCTTGCTAGACAACAGTTTTGTCACTTGTTTGAGTGAAGAGTTGGAGATTTAACATCTGAATCATATTCAATTTGGTTTGATCAATTCTAATTAAACTAATTATTATTAACAATTGTGCTCATTTAGTTTGTCATCCCATGCACCTTGTCACCTCCGACAAACTACACTTCCCAGGAGTCCATGCGGTGCTCGTTATCTGCGTCTAAACAGGTCCTACCTCTTTGCGACTTTCTCTTTATATTTCTGTCCTTTGCTAGGATTCACACTCTCCGTCCAGAAGCTAATTTTGTCCATGGCGTCTCCCACTGAGGGTAACGGTAAGTCCGGAGGTCATGTTTAAATTAAGGTTAAACTGCAAATGAAAGAATGTTAAAGGATTTTTGTTTTACTGCCTAAATGATTTGTCACAGCGACACGGCATCTCGGTCACTGAGACTGGAAAAAAAAGTTAGCCTTTTTCTTAAATAAACTATTGATTTTCATAAAATATTTTAAATTAATATGTTCTTGTTACATTTCCTTATGCCGTGCACTGCGTTTAGGTTACATTTGTGCATACATTTGAGTTTAATATAAACAAACAAACAGACGCCGCTTCATGTGAACTGCGCATGTCACGAAACTTTTCACCGTTGTTTTTTTTTTCTTTTTTTTTTTTTATCAACGATGCTTGTTTTATTTGGCAGATTTAATTTTACTTTTTTTTGTCTTATTTGGATTTAGCCGTCTTCCTGTCGTGTTTCTTCTTCCTCGAGTGTTTTTCATCAACGTCATACGGTGCTCTACTGCCATCTTCCGGATTCAGACCAGTATGCAGATTCTGCAGGAAGTGGATTTTAATTGACCCAAAACGATAATTTTATGTCAGATTTCATTATGATGTTGAAATTAGACTTCTTGTTTTATTTTTTGTTTTTTTGTAAAAAAATAAAAAAATAAAAAAATTATAAATCTTCCAATCATTTTAATAAAATATTTCACGCTGGGACTAATATTGTGCTCTACAGTTTCTCCGTATCATATTTGTTCAGTTTTTTTGTGCTCATTCTCTGTTCGCCCTGAGAACCCTAAGTTGCATTCTTAACTGGAAATGTTTGTAACTACACTTTGCATGTTTCTAGTTTCTGTTAGAATAACCAGGATGCTTTTATGCAGTGGAAAATTTGTAGAACATATTTACATATTTGGAGCTCATCCTTTTCTGTAAAGAATCTAAACCCTGTGTTTACTGAAAGCAAACAAAATATGTTTCTGCTTTATAAAGAGCATGGACACACACTTGCTTAATTAAAAGTCACATCACACAGTGAGTGTTTACCCGGGTTTTATTGAGAGCGGACTCTTGACCCCTGTGTGTTTATTTTCAGTAGCAGTGCAGCTGAATCCCATCCTGAAGCCTCTCAGTTGGCTGCTGGGTACCTGGGAGAGCGACAAACCCGGAGAAGGAACCTTCCCCACCATAAAACCTTTCCGATACACTGAGAAACTACATTTCAGCCATGTTGGGCAACCAGTCATCAACTTTACGTATGCCAACCCTGCAGAGCTAGACTTTGTCTCAGCAGCAGCATTAAAGTTATTTCTTTGTGTCCTCCATCATATTTCCAGCTCATTTCTGACTGTTTTGTTTAGGTTTAACGCATTTCATGCGGAGTCCAATAAGCCTCTCCACAGAGAATGTGGTTTTATTCGAATCCAGCCGGGGACAAACAAAGTGGCCTTCATCATCGCACAGAACTCAGGTAGACATCAACTAAACACAACCAAGTTTCTGATAATTCGTGCTTTTTTACTTTCTACTGATTTTTATAAAAAAATTTTTAAAAAACTCTTAAAAACTTGAAATCACAAATGCCTTTATAATGAAATGCAGAATCAGATTCTGCAGCTGCTATGACTGGCTCTGATTTAGAGCCTGTTGCAGACATGTAAACAAATACTAAAAATGGCTGCTTTGTCAGTTGTTTTCTTTCTATTTGTTCTCAAGTCATTGAATTTACAGCGTTTAGTTTGTCTGAACTGAGGACAAATGTGTTCTGTCTGCAGAGATATCCTTGCTATTTGGTTTTTCTTGTTTATGCCTTCACTATATTCGTACTCGCATGGCTTGTTTCAAGGCTGGATGTTGTTTTTTTACGTAGGTCTGGTGGAGATTGAAGAGGGGGAGCTGACAGGAAATCAGCTCAAGCTGCAGTCTCAAAGCCTGGGTAGAATCTCTTTTGCCAAAGAGCCCCATGTACAACAGGTGAAACTGATCAGTCATCATTTATACCCAGAAACAAGCTGATATTACTGTATTCTGAAGGCTTATGGATGCTCTCAGAATACAGATTTTCCTTATATAACATAACTTGTTTTCTGTTGCTTTGATTATTGCTTTACTTTCCTCTTTTATTTCAGATTGGCAGAGTCTTGCAACTCCGACCAGACGGGAAGCTTGAACAGACTGTTTCCATGGCAACAGACAACCAGCCGCTCACTCAGCACTTGTACATCACTTACAGCCGGTCATCTTGACCAGCTGTGGCCCCGCCATTGCTTTTTATCCCACACCTGTCAGAGCAACATTTTAGGGAGTGTGGATCAGAAAGCTTTTCTTTCTCAGGGAGTTTATCGGTTGTCAGGCATTTTTGTTTTAAATACTGCATGCATTTAAATGTGTCCCTGTTTTGAATCTACATGGTCCTAATGGATAATAAAGATTAAACTTAAGTTTTGATAACTCAAACTTAAATTAGGTCTTACACATGCATATTTTTCAAAGCACATGGCCTCGTGTAAAGCTTGTAACCAAAGGTGATTGGGACAGAAAAATTGGAATTTTAAATTAAAAACCAGAGATCGGAGCTTCTGACTTTCTTTTTCAATGTTATAAATCATCCCACCAAAAATAACTTTTCATAAGACCTACGTAGAGTTTGCAAACTGTAAACAGGGTTGCAGGCCACTCCTACACTTACTAGAAAGCCAGTCAGTCTTGCAAATTTTTAATTTTTTTTCTGCAGAAAATTGTGAACGCTTCAGACTGTGTGGTCCTTTGTGTCATACGTGATAAAGAATATGGTAACAGCTTGCTGTCAATGTGGCCAGTAATACACCTGCACTGGGAACTCTGGCTTATTGTTCTGACTGGATGTCATCTCCTGTCTCTGAGATTGGAGCCAGAAAATTACTCACTGGAAGGGATTGATAACTAAAACCATATGCAGCAGTCAGTCCAGCAGTCAAAATCTGAAATTTGCCAGAAAAACTAACGTTAAAAGGACTGAAATAGTCTCGAACCATATGCTACATGTTGTCTACTTTACAAATAAAATTGTTCCAAAGAGAAAAGCATTAGTGAAGAAAAAGCCAAACAGTTTAATGAATGCAACTAATACATATTTTTGAACAATGTTTGTCTCAGTTTAAATATTTCTAATGGGAACTTTGTCATTAAATTCACACCAGATGTCTGCAACAGCAGCTTTGGCCTTGTCAGACCAATTGTAAAAATATTAAAAAGCTGATAAACTTTATTGTACTTGAATCAAGTACTGTATTTGGAATGACCCCATTTTATACCATGGATTTGTGAAATCCTTTCATATTTTCATACTACATTAATCTTTGAACTTTTCAATTCCTGAGATATAGTTAGGCACCACTCTGAAGCTTCATCAAATTCTTACAAAATACAATGATTTTTAAAAACAGCTGGAGAACCAAAATAAAGTGCCATATTGGTATTGGTAAGCATTTGTTGAAATTTATTGTGGGTTTAAAAAACATAAAGCAGACACAGTTGCAAAAATAACACTGAACCTTAAACCCAATGCACACATTCATCTTGAAGTGCTTGTTGTAGTGGCAGGTTTTATGCTGCAGTGGAATCAATTGTTGGTCATCACCAAATATATAAATAAAAATCTTAAATAAAATATACAGGTTAAAAATTGAAGTCAGTACAGCAAAAATATTATGTACTTTGTGAAAGACATCTGAAAGTTAAAAAAAAATGGGCTTGGTTGGAAAAAAAAAAAGTTTTGTGTTTAAATTGAAAAATTATATATACATTTATATTGTCACTTTCAGCTGTATTTGAAGGGAGGCGCAGTTTGTGCTTTGGCGAAAGCACAGTAGTTTCATCTCCTGAAATGTAAACAATACAGCCAAATGCTGCTCAGAAAATGGACTCAGCAGGGTGAAATCGTGTCCTCTGCAGGCACCAGAAACCTCTCAGGCAATGTTCCAGCTAGCTTAGCATCAATCCAGAAGACACCTTCAGCTCTTTTCTGGAAATATATATTCTAAAAAGAGCAAATCTCCCACAGGACATTGGCAGTAAAAACAGCCTCACATTAAGACAGAAAAGGAGTGTTTACTGCAATTTGATAAACAGTGAGAAAAAGCATACAACAGGTGGAGCGCGTTGTGAAAAATAACATTTATGCTGTTAAATATTAAGGTTATCTTCAATTCTCCACTGAAAACATCAAGCGACCACTCTTTGGTAAAAGGGTAATCACTCACAGGCTTGTGCAAAACATGACACACTGCTGATGAAACATTTGTCAGTGACCATTCAGCAACACAAAGGGAGGGAAGAGCTGGGAAACTCAAATCTCATCAGGCACAGCGAGCATTTACATCTCACCTTTTATCGACAAGACAGAGATTCAGTCCTATATTTTCATCAGTTCTCTGCTCCGTCCGAGCAGCTCACTGCTCCTTCATGATGTAGACGTACACAGTAGTAAGAAAATATTTCAGGGAGTCGATGACTGATGACAGCCAGGGACGTTCAGGAGTGCAGTCCATCTTCACCACGCATTTCATAATCTCTGCCTAATGGAAAAGGAAAACGGAGTTTATTTTAAAAAGTGACGCCAGAAGTTTGCCGATTTATAAAGTGCTTTACTTCTTAAATGCTGTTTTAATTTAAGATTTTAAACCTAAATCTACAGATTAAACTTTAAAAATGATGTAGCTTTATGTTATTAAAGCTAAAGTTTAATCAGTAATACTTTTATAACAAATTTATGTCAGATTATGATTTCTTGGTTAATGTCAAGTTGTCATAACAAAGACATTTTGAATAATGTCAACTTTGTGTTAAAAGTGTCATGATTTACCGAATGACACTTTATGACAACAGTCATAAATATTCAGACTTACTCATGTTCATGAGAGGTGTAATGACATGTTTATGACGATGTCATGACAGTTTTATTCACAACCTGTCAAAGTGTTACCAAACATTTATGAGTTTTACAACACCTTTGTGGCAAAAATTCACATGCACCAAGAAACTGCAATTAGAAAAGAATAGAATAGAAATATTCTTGATTGTCGCACAATGGAAAAAAACAATCTGTACAATTGTATCATATATTTTTTCTTTATTCACAAACATCTTCAGACTTTCTCAAAACTACCAACTATTTAATCACGTTTCTTTCTTAAACATCTTTAAAAGTCACTCTCATTGTTTTACTATTTCTTACAAAATACCCCTAAAATAACAGATTTACGTATTGTGTACGGTAATTAGCAGTGGGATGGGACTATAAGTAGGTCAAGTTTTGATTTTATTGCATAAACATTTAGCTGGATACTGTAGCTATATGAAATGAACATGGTTGATAAAGTGATGTTTTACAGTTACCCCTTTCCCTCACAAACAGTATGACATCTTCTCTCGGCCCTATGTAAACAATTTAGCAAGAAGGCAAGAGAGTGCATCATATGTGTAGAATAAGGTTGTTTAATTGATTTAAATCCACATTTCTTAGTTTAGCGGCTTCCTTTAAGGTGTGAGGGTCAGTTATTAAGCAACAGTCTTGCTTCTGAATCAGGTTTTTAATTCAGAGAAATTACAAAACAAGCACAGACTCACCCATCCTCCCCGTCTCTTCAGCCAGTGAACGAGAAATTTGCGGACAAACTGTCCAAGACTGTCCACTATGATGTGCACTGTGGTGGGATGTCCCTGTCTGACGCAGTCCACTGCCAGGGCTCCAGCTACCGCATACATGGCAACCACTTTCCCCCATGTTATACCTACAGGACAAAATAAAACAAAATAAAACATTAAAGACATTAATGCAGTGGGTTTAATTTTAACTGTGTATATAAAGACAAAACTGAACTAATCTGAGAAAATACTGCTGCTGATCTCATCCCGTGCCTCTGGGTGATTAACTTTAAATATTGGTTTTGGTTGCTAACGATATTGATTCTCTCTTACAGTCACTGTGTCGTGTGTGTAATGGACCAGAAACAAAAATAAAACAAAGGACATCAGTTTCTCCTTTTCACGGAAGCTGAATTTCTGGACAGGCATCAATAAGCCTTTATTTACAACATTAGCCATTCTTTCCAGGCAATAATCCCTCTCCCCTCTGAGGTTTCATATTGTGCAGCCGTTGGACCTTGTACTTAAATAAAAATAAAACACCAGGTTCAGGTCAACAAACCAGAGTAATTTGTTTTAATGTAACTGATAAGAGTTCTTATACAAACCGCCAGCCTTACTGTCAATTAAAGAGGTTGGGATTATGATACCATCATTCATAGCTTAAAAGCTGGAAAAGAACATAACGTAAGCGTTTCCACATTTTGTTATGTTACAACCAAAACATTATTTTTGATTTAGTAGGGCACAAAGAAGCACAATAAATTGTACCATTCATTTGCTTTTAGCTTTACTTACCCCTAGATTAAAAAAAAAAAAAAGAATGCAAAGAACTGACTTAAAAAAAAAAAAAAGCTAATTATTCATTACAAAACAGAGATCACTTGTGTGTAATTTTATCTTGGTATAAAAGCGGTTGTTTTATGAAGGCCTAAGAGGTTTGTTAGAGAACCACTTATTTATTTGTATTGTTTGTTCTTACAAGAGCTTTTTTATGTCTTGCAGCATTCATTTCTACTAAAGAACAAACAATTGTTCATGTGTGATGAAAAACTAAGTGCATATCACACTAAACACATGATAATCCAGGCTAAACAAGGTGACAGTGACATCATGGGAAGTTGGCCCGGGCCTAAATTAAGCTCATTTAAAGAAGGAAGAGAATTATCCAAAGTCCAGATCACAATCCAATTGAGAATCTGTGACGAGACTTAATAACTACTATCCAGATGCTTGCCATCTAATCTCATGAAGCTTGAACTATTCTGCAAAAACAAGCAGGGTAGACGTACCCCGAAACTTTGCAGATGCATGTAAAAAGTTGGTCTACAAAGTATTGATTTAGAGAACTGAATAAAAATGCAGCCCACAGAATTTTATTCTTTGAGCATTATTTAAGAAAGAATTGGGAAAAGAAATAAAAAAAATAAAAAAAACATGTAGCATTTTCCATCCATTTCACAATTATGCTCCATTTTGTGTTGGTTTATCAAATAAAATCCCAATACGATACAGTATGTATAATCACACTGTAATGTAAAAGGGTGTGAATACTTTGACAGAGAACTGCAAACCTGTCGGAAGGAGCTGTCTGACCTGACAATTATGGCCACACGGACAGTTCTAGGTACAGTTTCCAGGGAAGCTGGCCCTTTCATAATAGCCATCAGGAACACAGCTGAAGGCTAATGTCATTGGCCTCTTTTGATCCCGCTTGCTTTGTCATGAATGTTCCTCAGGGCTGACCTGCAGAGTCTGACGGTGGCTATAAGGGGATAGAGCCGTGGGTGAGCTTAAATGAGATAACTGTCCATGGACGCTGTCCGAGCACATCATGTCTCAGTCCCTACTGAGAAGCGGGCCGAGAATAGACACGAGATTGTCAGGGATAAAAGAGGAGGGCGGGAAGAAATTGAACAGGGGTGGGAGGCAGAAGAAGATAGATGAAGGAGAGACGAGCCATGTTGATTTTACTGGAGGACAACAGAGCACAGAAGGCTGCTTCAATTTCTTTTTGGGCTGAAGAATGCTAACAAATACCTAAAAGCTAAAAATAAACTTTTAAAGCAAAAGGAAAGGAAAAGGTATGTCTGATTTTTTAGTGTTTCCCTTTTTCATCAAAGTTCTCAACCGATCTCAAAAGGCAAAGTGCAACTCAAGCCCCCAAGTTTGTTGTTCTTTCAGAGGAATCCCACGCCATTTCCACAAATTATGGCCCTGTGACGTCAGAATGGGGGAAACATTCGGCCAGAGCGCAGGCATGAAAATTATATTAAGAAAGTCTGTTTTTGGCATATCCAGGCAATGAGCCAAATGCTGCATGTTCATCACAGGGCAGCCAGATTCTTCTAATCTATTTCCAAGGCTTATAAAAGAGAACATGGAATTGTTTTTTTTGGAAACTTCAAAATGTCAGTACTGTTTTTGGTAGTGAACAAGGAACATCTGATGTTGAGAAACCCAGAAATCATATCAACATGTAAAGTGAAATGAAGATTCGTATCAACATGAGAAACCTAATAGAGATTGCATAATTGGTTTCCCCCAGAGAACCTATAAAACACATCCAGGAAACGACAATGAAGGTCATTTTTCACCATTTGATCAGATCGTCACACAGCTTTCATTTGTTGCCTCTCTCATTCAAGAAGTCGTTTTACAAAATGTCCCAATGAAGAGATATGCTTATATGGACCATTTGTCTAACATTTTGCAAGCAACAGAAATTAGCAAGTTTAATAGCATTTTGTGGAATATGACATCCTGTCACTTCTGAAGTATAGACGTTCCTTCTGATGGATCACGGTCGTAGAATTCACATTGTTCAGCTGCTTCAGCATGAGGCCCTTTACTTTTGTTGCAAAGTCAGTGATTTTTTTTTTTCCTTTTATCTGAAGATCACCTGAATCTGAGATGGTATTTCAATGCTTTATATGAGCCTGCAAACGGTCAGAAAATTTCAACATTTCATTTCACTTTTGGATTCATAAATATTGTTGAATTGAGCTGAATTGAATTGAGATCATGCAAGACATTTTTTTGTTTTAAATATTTGTGTAAATACAATGACACAGCATTTTTACTCAGGATCTTCATAACCAGAAAACTGATTCCCAAACTCCATGTGCATTTTCACATTTAGATCAAGGCAAAAAAAAATTGTCAAAATTGCTGAAGCATATGGAGGAGGTATTTCACAGTTGTAGTCTGTGGAATCCTGGACTTTAATAACTCAAATTCCAAAATTATGTCAGATGGAAGCGAGAGCGAAGCCTTAACTTTCTTGATGAATGGTTGGAAAAAATTTCTCACTAAGATTAGTTAAATTTCCTCTTGTGCTGGCCTCACTTATTCAGTTTAAGGAAGCACACAGGGTTCGTTATTTCAGATTGTCAAAGATTTACCCAGAAATAGAAGTTAAACGTGAAAGTCGTTTAAGCTCAGGTTGTCATTTAAGTCACATGTTCTTTATATGTCCAGGGCTTCCTAATTTTTGGACTGGCCATTTTAAAGCAATGTCTTCTGTGATGGGACTTTGTCTAGAGCATTGTCCATTGATTGCTATCTTTGGGACACCAAAACAACTAAACTCCACCAGAGGGAAATTGTTGCCTTCACATCTCTGCTCAAGGGACGTCAATTTCTCTTGGAGTGGAAGTCACAGAATCCTCCCTCAGGATCAAGTAGCTTAAAGGACACTTTCTTTTTCTACTAAAATTAGAGAAAATAAGGTAAACATTGAAGGGATTTTTTCAATTTGCTTCTCAGATGTTGAAATGAACGACTGAATATTGTGCCATTTGTTGTAACACGTCTAATGTTGAGACAGGGCAAAAGGAATGAGATGAGTAATGTGGGAGTAATAAACTCAATGTGTTTGTTGTTGATGATGTCCTATGTTGAGACTTAAAACTGAACAAATATCTGGTTAAAAAAAAAGAAAAGCCAAACTATGCCCAGATAGAGAACTATAAAAGGGCTGTGATGTCTCACAAGACTAAAGCATTCAGAAATAACAGAGAGAAAAATGTGTGTGCTGAGGAAACGCCATAATAAAAAGATAGTGATCTTCATTTCCTTCTAAAAACTCAAGATCTGAATGAGTAGTTATGTAATAATTCAATAGGCTGCATTATAAATTAGCGGGGAAAATAGTTTTGTTAGGATTACAAGAACTGTAACTAAATTTGTTGTTTATCTACAAAGGGATCGGCTTGAAAAATTATGACTGATGTTCATAATTTACCCTTCTCCTCTGGGACCACTTTGCTTGGATCATTATCTAGTATTTGTGGAGTCCTATGAATTTCTTTCATGTTTTCCGTCTGTTGTAAAACCCAAGTTAGAAACGTTTTCTTCCAGTCAAAATCAAAGTATAACTTTAGAAGTTTCTTAACTGTGAAGTTAGAATATGTACATATGTTTTTCTTAGATAATGTCCCCCTCCACCTATGACTGATTTATACACTCACCCATTCTCTCTTACTGAAATCCCCTCTGCAAACTAGGAAAACTGCAGAGTCACCGGTGTTAAATCACACTAACAGCCTTCGTCTGTAATCTCAACTGCAAGTCACTTCCTGTGCTGGCAGTCCTCCTACACACTTAATAAACAGCGTGTTTACAATAATTATCATTATCATCGTCATCACCGCCACCTCCTCATCCTCCTCCAAGGTCATGGCATACCTGCTGCGAAGATCTCCGTTGCCACGCTGAGAAAGGCATCTGAAACCAAGTTCTCCATGGCAACTGAAATGTTAAGCTGCCGTGCCACGTTCCTGTACAGACTGGGCTGTATGCACTCCAACTCATCGCCTAGGAACAAGAGACAGAGAGGGACACCAGATTGTTAGGGAGGAAAAAAAAACCAAAAAAAAAAAAACATTAAAGCGGCATAAAAGAGACAAAACACTGTCAGGCAGTAAAATTTTAATAAATCGGCAAAACTAAACATAAAACTGCGTGCAGAAATGTTAATAGAAAGAACAGAAGCCAAGAAGATTCAGACATGGTCTTTTACTCATCCGTTTCTCCAAGCCTATGTCTGAAAATAGCTGATAGAAAATATGTGGGAGAAAAATCTATTTATATCCAAGTCTGAAAGGCTGTTCAGTCCATTTTCTTGCATCTCACATGCATTATGTTTTGTAGCTGTACATGTTATTTCTCACAGTTTCCCCCGTAGGATATACAGGATGTATTTTAGATTTTTTCTGGCAGATGAACATTAGGAGTCTGATTTTGAGGTGTTTTATCCTATTTACTGTTATTATTTTTTTTTTTAATTACTGGTTTTGTTTTTGGTTTTTTTATTAATTTCTTCAAGGTCAGTTTATGTCTGTGTTTGTGGCTAAAAAACAGAATAGCATTGTCAAAAGGCTCACAGACAACTTCAGATAAGATGCACAGAAACTTGTAAATAAAGTGATCAGATGATCAGCTTATGGGTTTCTGAGGTCTAACCAATTGCAAAATCTTTTTTCAAAGGACTATAAACACAAACATGCCAAAAGGTTTGCTGGATGTTCCTTAGTAGAGGTAGTAGTTCTGAAACCACCATAAATGAAAAAATTATGATAGCATTCTCACTTGTGCGTTATCTATCCTCCTGAACCATTATCTATCATTTGCTACACTCATGATAGTCCATCAAAACACATATAGGTCAGTTCATATATTGATGCATTTAATGAAAAGAAAAAATATAATTTCTATGTATTGATCAGAGCCGATCAAGAGAAAATTGGCCAATTCCAATTTCTGGGATCGGCCCATCTATACATAAATGGCCCTCTACAGAAAACAGACAGATTTAAAGCTTGGTTATCCAAAACTCCTCTCACCAAGACAAAGAAGCACCAGAGACACCTCGGCGAGCGCTGCATTCGGGGGAGAGAAGTTAATTTCAGTCTTGGACCAACCCAACCCGTTCTGGTTGAGTCTAGATAGAATATAGTCTCTGCAAAGTGCTTTGGACTGAGACACCAGCTCCTTCTCAGTCAGCGATCGGTCGAAGACATCGAGGACCTCCGAGGCGAACATAGAAGATCGCCGGAGAACGTCCATGTCCTGCTCCTAAGGGATGTGGGCCAGTGAAAGTCTGACCTCTCGGGGATCAGCTGTGTAATCAAGAGTGTCCTGGTTTTCCTCCCAGTGGGGAGCCAAGTTCAGGGATGAGGACAAAACAGCTTCTGTGGGGATAGATAAGAATGAGGCCATCAGAAGGGAGAAAAAAATCAAATAAAATAAAAAAATATATATATATTACCAGAAAGCTATAAAAATAAACAAGCAAAAACATAACTATCATGGGCTGAATTAAAAATAGATATATATTTTTTTTATTTATTTACTAAAAATAATGTACAGGAACTAAAAGTGACCAGAAACGTATATAAGAATACCACGGAGGCGTTATTGTTGAGTCACACTGTGGGATAGTCAAGATATTTCAACAACTTTTTTTACATTATGCAACAGCAGTGATAGCATGATAACGTTTATTGGGACAGAGACACACAGCAAGACTGACTCGGAATGAAAACATGTATCCCAACTAAAGCGGAAGAAAAGACGAATAAATCAAAACCTGCGTTTGAAAGAGTTACTCTTACCATCAGCATTTCATGCACCTCTTTCCTGATATGACTTCACCTGATCCCGAATTTTCCAAAGAAGCTGGGGGGTAAAAGCCTTTCAGTTCGGACTTCTCGAGGTTCTCTCTACTAGTAAAAAAAAAAAAAAAAAAAACTGGACTGTAAGCGTCAACCCTCCCCTATGTTATACAGAATAATTCTTTCCCACCCCGCGAAGTTCGGGTCCTGGTCTCAATTTCGGTTCGGTCCAGTTGTTTCCGTGCACAGAGCTAACTGTTTGAGAGCCGCCGTTAGAAGACGCCTACCTGTTGTTCCACCTTCCCATTGGCGCCCACGGGGTGCGCTCTTTTTACTGCATGAGGATGCCCGGTCTTGGACGTTTGCTGCCCGCCTCTCCTCGAGTCTTAGCACCCCCGGCAGGAGCTTAGGCTGTAACCAAGCGCATCTGCTTTCATTCACAAATCTGGGCGGATTAAACAGCAGCCTGATGAGTGCGCACGAAGGATTTAGTTCTCCAGTCCCGACACGATTCCAAGGCTGCTTGTCATTGAAAACAGGTTTTCAGTATTACATACATATCTAGTTAGGGTGAGGTTCAAACAAGGGCGTGTGTCTCAAACTTTTGTTTACTTATTACTATTATCATTAATAGTGATAGAGTTGTTCATTGCAATAATATAGACTCATAATTAAAAAAAAGAAAGAAAAAAAAAACGCCCACTTGCTGCACCTTCTATAGCTGGAAACTATGAATTTTCATTTATTTATTTATTTATTTTACATATGGCAAATCGGGCGCCCGTCTCTTAATCTCTGAATTCACATTCATACAATCTTCCATAAAAGTAAATTTACAACAATAGGTAGCTTTTGACGCCAACGTCCGCCAGAGTTATTATTCTGCGTTCATTTGTTTAACCGTATCCTTTTCACCCACTAAGTGTCGCTGTTGCTAATTTTTTTTTTTTTTTTTTTTTTTTTTTTTTTTTTGTGTGTGTGTGCAGTTCAATCCGTGGAAAATGTCCAACAGTTAGAAGTTAGAGATGAAATTTAATTCAGATAAAAGAAACCTGAAAAATAATTAAAACAAATGATAATGGTTTGTATATTTTAACCCAAGGACGATGAGGAGTACCCAATAAAATGTAATTCGACTGAATTGTTGAGAAAGAAAGAAAAATTGTATATTGTGTATTCTTTAAATTTTATTAAAGAATTGTATTAAAACTTCAATTCTTATATAGAAATATACTTCTATATATTTATATTGTAAATATTCTACGCTTTTTTATGTCACATTCTTTAATGTGAAATCTAGAGTATTTTTCAAGGGTTTTTGAGTCATTTTTTCTCCGGATGCTTGCGTATTCTATTTTTAACATTTCTACTCATTTATATGAATTCTTTACTTCAAACCTTAGGGAAGTGTTTCTTTCTACAACTCATATTTGCACAAACATCTGCAGATACTAACTAATACAGCCATGTTTACCTCTGAAATACTAATGATTGTTTCTAATGCAGGAGCAGTATGTTTCGACATTTACAATCAAAAGCCATATTGTTATTTTTTTTTTTTTTAAACATTAAGTAATTGAAAATATGTAAATAATCTTATGAATTAAATCATATCAGGGACAGATTTCTAAAATAAAACTTCAATTTGTTTATAGATTTTACTTTATATCATCCACTGATGTCAAAAGGCCATACTCTGTACTGTGTTCCAAGATGAAAGAAATAAAAAATGAAAACTCACTGACACAGCTCAGTTATTTAAAAGGTTTCTCTAGTTTTTTTTCCACCCAGGAAGCCTCCTTCTCTCTAATTAGCATGTCACCTTGGCAGTTTCAGAATTATCCTCTTCAAATGGCAACATTGGAGGATTAAAGCAAGCCCCTCCCCTTTTTATTCACTCCCATGTGTTTTTGTTTACGTTCATAAGTAAAGATGAGTAAACAGATTGTCACATACACTGTGGGTGGAAACTTCCCAGAATTTTTCTAGTCTTTTATAAAGACTCCAGATTTTGGCATGTTGCCATGCTCAGTTTTCTGCTCAGTTTTTTTTTTTTTTCTTTAATCAAATTTCCACTGTTAAATATAGCCACAAAAACAACTTTGGTAATGTGTATTTTTCTTGAATGTGAAGGGCAGGAGTCAGACTGGTCTATTTTTATTTGCGTTTAGATCTTTGGCAAGTAAGTCACTCTGCTTTGGTGATCAGAATGATTACACCATGTCAGACTGAAGTTATTTCTTTAACTGCACACCTTTCCTTTGAGACTTGTCAAGCCCAACTGGGAATAATGGTCAATATAAAGAGTCCTCTATGGTGTTTTCTGTTGCTTGGAACCAGTCATTTTGTGATGGTTTGGGATTTTTGCAGCATTGTCTTTCATATCAGGGCCTTAACAGAGCCTTTAATAGAAAAAGAAACTCGCATTTTCAATATTGTACAGTTTTAAATAACATGAAAACAAAGCCTTGGAAGTGAACTCGATTGATCTCATATGTAACTTTGGTGCTCTGTAAGCACAGATGTTAAGTAAGGTTGTTCTAAGCTCACTGACTTAATGCTAATCCAAACTGAAACAATAAAAAGTGATTTTTAGATGTTTATTGTATGAAATAGCTTTATTTCCTTGATTCCTGAGTTAAAATGGTCTAACAAGAGATTTACCAGATACTTTAAGTCAAAACTATAAAAATGTAATTGCAATTCAGTACATGAACTAGGAAGTTGATATTTGAAAGACTGTTGCCAGTCTCGACTGTCTGGAAGTTCAAGGTGTTCAATGTTCAGAAATGGCGTGAAGTAACAACACTGGAAAAAGGATAAAGTTTACATTTTTGGTCAAGAAATTCTTGTGGTGATAATTGTAAAATATTTGAAGACAAAGAGTTAAACTCTGGTAATAAATAAATAAATAAATAAATAAATAATGAGGATAAATCTTCAATCATTCAATAATGAAGGAATATGTTCAGACTGATAACAAATAAAAGGTGCTGAATAACACAATGAAAAAATACAAAAATACTATGCAGATACTTACTGGTCTGTGTTCTTTGTTATACAAGTGTTAAGAAAAAACACAAATGTAATGAAAAAATTCCAGTTAGGACATTGTCTAATAATACCTCTTTGTTGCTTAATCACTGCCGATTCAAAATTAAGAGAAGAAAACTTCATTTTCCTATCATGAATATTTTGTAATAATAATAACATCTTGCATCTGGAAAAAAGTTTTCCTTATTCTTTAAAAAGAAAACTGATGTAATTATTCTAAACATTATTAGCACTGAACAGACAGGTGTGCTCACACTTTGGGAACAGGTTAAGGACTGCTGCAGCATCCGTATGCAAATGGAATATTTCACTCACATTAAAAAAAAGTCCAAGAACTAGTTTCTTGGACTTTTGGGGATTTTTTCATAATTTAGGAGGAAAATTAACAAGGTAAATATATTTTTAAAATAATACCAAACATGCTTATTTTAAGTTCTTTTCTCCCAATAATCTTTTGATAACCTTTCCTATGTATTGTGTCAGTTAAACAAACAAATACTTAAATGCATAAGCACTTATGGTCAGAGAAGTTGAAACTTTGCACTAATTGAAGCATCGCAAAAACGGTAGTATTTTCTCACAATGGGCTGCACAACACCACATCTTATTATGCAACAACAACAGACAAATCACCACAATAACACTTACATTCCTTGGCTGTAAGTGTCACAGACTTCCTGATGAGGCATAGTGGCCATGTGAACGTGATGTTACATAACAGGAGTTTCATAAACTTACATGCTATAGGACACATGCTCACATGCAGGTCTATAAGTCTTTGTTTTCATCTTATTTTCAGTTGATTTGAGGGGCAACTATTCAGTGCAGTTTCTCACAATGGGCCTAATTGGGAGCCACCAGCATATCTCGAGAACGCCATCCATTCATTGTTCAGGGCTGCTGAGGTGAATGCAACTCTGTTGTGTTGGTTTTGGGGAGTTGGGTTCTGGAGTCAGACAAAAACTTTACTTAAATTAACGCTATGGAGCCACAAGAAAAACAAATAGAGTTTTGTTTCGTGTATTATATTTTATTTGCTTCATTTCATTTCTTTAAAACGAGAAAAAAGGGCATAGCAGCTCAGAATGGTATCACTAAATTTCTATTCAGTTAGTTTCTTAAACCTTTATGAGGAAACAGTCCATTAAAATATCCAGTATTTTAATGGACAAAAGTGTCCATTGTTCTTGGAATTGTGTTTTTTTGCACAATTCTTCCCCAGGTCTACGATGCCAGCAGTTTTGCATTTTTGCTTGACTTGTTGTTTAACATGCATGTCAGAAAAAAGTTTGCGTAATCACATTCATTTTTCTTGGCATGAATGAACAGAAGAGTGCTGGAAAAGAAAAGGTTTCACTTCCAACCAGCCATGTAAGCGACATCTCATTTTCAGTTCATTCAAACGTCAGTGAGTGAAACTGAAATCTTGAATGAATTTGAGTGTTAAAGCTCAAATTCATTCAAGATTATTAAGACGGCACTTGTCAAGGCTTCCTTTCAGAAGCATCGTTAGGGCAATTTTACTGGGGTATGTGCCCCACTTCTGTTACACCTGCTAAAATTTCATGATCAAATTTCAAGAAAATGTTGTGGCTGTTAAACAACATAGTGTCTAAAGAAAGTAATTTAAAATATGAGAAGAAAGTCTGACTTCTTGTTAAAAAATATAGCCTATTAAGGAAAGTTTGAAGAACCTTGTACAGAGCTGTTGGTTCAGGGGACATCATTTTTTTGTTTCAGGTCATGTAGTATAACATAAATTATTTATATTTGTTAAATGCCTGAAGATTGAGAGAGAGAAATTTTAGAGAGAGTTTTTTATTGGATTCTTCAAAATAGACAGTCGGTGTTCCTGGTGGCCCTGCTTGAATAAGTTAACTGGTGTAACTGAGTCAAGTATGTAGGCTGTCTTGTTCTAAACCTTTTTAGCTCTGCCTTTTATTAAGTCTAAAGAACTGAGTCCAAAATATGGACTTATTTCTCATTTATGCTACCTATCACTGCTAGACCCATTTGCACTCAAGCTTTAAGAGCTTGTGTTTTTTTGTTGAAATATTTTTTCAATATTACCAGTAATGTTCTTACCTCACGATGCTGTCTATGTTGTGACGTACAGTCCCTCCTATAGTAAGTCATCCCCACAGCATCATGCTGCCACACTCATACAGTTGTTTTTTTTTTTTTTTAACCGTATAAGGTTCACTCTTTTTCCTCCAAATGTAAAAATGGTTATTATGGTCAAACTTTTGAGTTTTAGTTTATTCAGCCTACCAGTCTCTGTTATTGAACTATAATAACAATTCAATAGCTGTTATTATAGTCATTATAATAACTATAATATTATAGAATATTATAATATTATAGTGCCATTTTAAGTTATTTTCAGAGAAAATCTTTTAGCCCTGTACCAATACTGTCAGCCAGAGTTTTTACAAGACTTCTCTCATTGTGGATAGTGACACTCTGCTACTTCCTTACATCAGCATCTTCATAAGGTCTTTTGCTTTCAAATCCACATACATGTAACTTAAATGACTTCAACAAATTTTCTGCCAAAACCAGCTGGGCATTTGTAGGCTGAAATGCTTCTGTATAATTCTTTGAATAGATGAACACATCACCTTAAGGCATCTGGTAATCATATCTAAGGAGGAACCAGAACTATTTGTCCACTGTTCTCTTACTGATATCATGGTTGACTTCTTTTGACTTCCACGTGACATCACACAAGGAAGCAGCCTTGCGTTGTGAATTAACCACAAGCTTTTACAGCCATGACATCATCTGTTAGCCTTTACCAAAGTTTCTAGAACTCATGTATGTAGATGTCAGTCTTTTAAAAAAGGATCTATGTATTTTTTCATATTCTGACCTTTAACAAAAATTTTTTTTGGTAAATCTAACTGACCAAAGAAGGAGGTAAAAAGTAAAATAAAGTTGTTTCATGCGGTGTATGTAAACATTTATGCTTATACAAAATGGTCTCCTCATACTAAGTGAATTAAGGTCTTTTGTGCCTGCTGTCAGTGACACGGACATCGTGTTTCACAATATGTAAACAGCTGGCAAGCATTCCTCTAATTGTCCACACTTCCATCCTTCCATCCCTCCCTTCTTCTCTCTCGCTTACAGATGCCTGTCATTCCAGTCCACCTCCGCATCAAGGGTACATGCTGCACAGGATATTTCGAGCAACATCCAGAGCTGACGCCCATCTCGCCTGCCTGGGAAACAGGTAAAACCGGAGGCACCGGAGAACCTGTCTGGTAGCAACCCCACCTCTGAGGCTACAGCACAAGAGGGGATGGGCAACTCCAAAAAGTCACGTTGGTCTGTTGAACGGCTCACTTTGATTTGACCTTTAACCCAATTCAATTCAGAGAGACAGATTTGGAAAAATAGATTTATTTTGGTGGTAATTGTGTCTTGTTTAAATTTCAGCACATATATTTTCACCATCCAGAAAGGGACCCTTTAAATCCTAATCTGATTGTTTATTGATAAAGAGAATATCCCCCTGTAGACATTTGTTTCTCAAGCCAAGGCTTCCAACCTCTGTGACCCCATCCCCTTCATCACCATTCACGAAGCAGCCCAATCACAGCTAGGCTCAGTCAGGACAGGAGGGTGGAGCATGGCACTGAAACAGGGTGTGGTTCTGAAACTTGCAAGGACTGTAGTAGAGCCACAGGGCTTTAAATTCAGTTGAATGAGCCAAGCACCACAGTCATCACAGCAGATCAGCCACATTCACTCACTCCCTTCTGGTTCTCACCGACCGGCACTTGCAGCTACTGTTGGATTTTTTTTGTCTTTAATTTTTTCGAGAAACAACTTCACCACTGAAGGAGGCAGGACGCAGGAGGCTGACACCCACTCACAACTTAGCTCTGTGTGTGCCTGTCGTTTTCACCCGACCCCTCTCACCTCTGATCTGCTGGACCCTCTGGACTGGTCCGGGTCCTCTCTGAACTGCTGAAGATTTGTTTTTAGGTGAGCTACAAAGATACAATCTAAACTTGTTTATCAAATTCACCATCTCTGTTTTGCTGGTAGAAATATTTGTGTTTTAATAAATCAGAACATGATCTTAGTTTCACTTCAACACACTGTGGCTGTACTTGTGTGTTTAACAGTTTAACAGTTTGTTGAAAGGAACTTGATCTAGATTAAAACATCTCTCAGGCTCCCGCCTTATGCCTCAGTTCGTTGGTAGCAATATGGGGCAAGCCCTTCACCTCACCTGTTTTACCTGCTCTGTAAGCTATGACTATTTCATTGTCTTTACAGCAAATGTTTAGATGTTTCACAATCTGTCCTAAAACCTCCCTATATTTTGAAGAAGCAGCTGTAACTGCTTAAGAAACTCTTTGTCCACATTCTGCTTGTGTATTTGTTTAAAAGGGCATTGTAGTCAGAGTCACTCCAGGGCAGATGGTGAGCCTGAGCAGCTGTCTTCTGTTTGTTCAGTCAATAGGCAAGCAGGCGTATAGATCCATGTTTCCTGACAACCTCAATTTCCCGTTCTTAGGATAGAACCTTCTCTATTTTTGATGTGTTTCTTAGAAATTTGGCCTAGCAAAAGGCAAGCTGTCATCATGCTCCGTGAAGCCTTTTCAAGTGTGACAAAACTCCATGGTTACATAATATCCAGAACTGGTAAGTGTGTGCTTTCCTAATTCTGTTTTTAATTGATTTAGACCTCTAATTAGCATCTTCACTTATAGGTGAAAACTTGAAAATCTTTAATACTAAAATGTCCAGTAAAGAGAGATTTCCCACAAATCTATACATATTTACCTGGATGTGGACAAATGAAAAAGTGACAAGGGCATGTTTGCTTTTTTTCCCCCAGACACCAGAGTGAAGGATTACCCTCTGATGCAGAGCCCGTTGCAGATGACTAGCATCCTCCTGGCCTATGTCGTTTTCTCTGTGTACGTCGGCCCACGCATGATGGCCAACCGCAAGCCGCTCGGCCTCAAACGAGCCATGATCATCTACAACCTCAGCATGGTTTTACTGAATGCCTACATAGTATATGAGGTAAAAAAAAAAAAAAAGAGAGAGAGACAGACAGAAGAAAATGATGATCTGCTGTCTCAAATGAAAGCGATCAGTTGGTTAATGACTGTCTACTGACGTATTCTTGCGAATTCAGTTTATGATGTCTGGATGGGCCACCACCTACACATGGAAATGTGATCTTATTGATGTCACCAACAGCCCACAAGCTCTCAGGGTAAGTCATTACATTGCTGTTGTACGTTTAGCCCCAAAATCATGGCTAACCTTAGCTATCCATGAAAGTGTAGAAGAGTACAATAGTGACAAAAATTTGCTGTTGTTGTAGCATATATCTAGGTCACAATGATGAGATTTTTAATATCAATAGAATTTAATTGAAATTGCTTCTTTTTTTTTTATATGTACACGTTAAAAAGTGAACTAATGGACAACAAGCTGTTTTTATTATTTACTGGAGTCTAACGGAGGAATCTAAACAGATTAGGGGAGCAAAATAAATTGGTGTTAAAATTAACATGCACCATAAAAGTTTAGAAAATGTAGAAAATCTACTATCTGAAGTTTTGGAAAAGAAGGTTTGTCTTTATTAGCCCTGAACATCAATAAAAAGTCACAATAATATTTTTATAATTTTGATTAAAAAAATTTAAAAGAACATTCAGATTTGCTTTCTACTACATTTCATACTCTATATTCCCTAAAACACACTTAGCTAGTATGCCAGTATAACCTGAATTAGTCTAGGGCAGACGGCCAGATTTATGAGACACTAAGATAAAATGGTTTCCCAGTTTAGAATCAAATTATTCCAGACAGAATGAACAGATCTCAAGACTCATAATTTTAATTTCAAATTCAAAGCAACTATAACACCTACAGGAACAAAGGCATTTTCTGATTTTTGTTTGTTCATTCTCATTTAACAACCAAAAAAATGCTAAATCATGTTTTTATGTTGTTCAAAAACACTCACGTGACAGATAATATGTTTGATTAGCAACATATCACAGATATTTGACCCAGCAACAACCTTCTTCCCTGCAGATGGTCCGAGTCGCTTGGCTGTTTTACTTTTCAAAGTTTGTGGAACTCCTCGACACAGTAAGGACATTCCCTCACCCATCTCCTCTATCTCACTTTTAGCATGCGCAGAAAATCCATATGTGCAACATAATTTGTGTCTGATGGAGTACACACCCTTATTCTTCCCCCAAGGTATTCTTTGTGCTGAGAAAAAAGCAAAGCCAAATCACATTTCTCCACGTCTTCCATCACTCCATCATGCCCTGGTCTTGGTGGTGGGGTGTTGCGCAGACGCCTGGTGAGTGCTGCAGGCCCAGGACACACACTTGACACACTCACCAGTCGGAAACATTGGTTTCCATTGTTGTACAAGTCAATTCCCCAAAACAATGAAATTCTTTGTGGAAGAACAAAAATGTTTTTCATAAAATTAACCGAGTCAAATGAATGCTTTTTTTCCTTCCCAAGCTGGAGGAATGGGGTCGTTCCATGCTATGGTGAATTCAGCGGTCCATGTCATCATGTACACCTACTACGGACTCTCTGCTGCAGGGCCTCATTTCCAGAAGTATCTGTGGTGGAAGAAGCACATGACAGCCATCCAGCTGGTATGTTTTAGCTTTACACAGCTTAATTAATTCAACTGAGCTTGATGCATGTCATAGGTTCAGACCATTTTTGACACGCGTTTCCCTCTTTGCTTTCCAGACCCAGTTTATTCTGATCTCTATTCACATTAGCCAGTATTACTTCATGGAAAAGTGCGACTATCAGATGCCACTGTGGATCCATCTGATCTGGATGTACGGGATCTTCTTCTTCCTCCTCTTCTCCAACTTCTGGGTGCAGGCTTATATAAAGGGCAACCGTCTTCCAATTGCAGACAATAAGCCGAACCAGAATGGCTCCACCAACGGACACATTGTGATGAATGGCAAACCCCATACAAATGGGCATGTTCACCCCTGTGAAAATGGAAATATAATCATGGGGAAAGTGAAGAAAATTTAAATGACTCTGGGAGGAGAAGGAGGCATAAACAGTTCATAGATATTAGCACCTCAAATATGCCACATATCTATATTTATAGTAGCATATTTGAATTCAAAAGTTCAATATGCAACCTCTAAACTACGTAATTTGTATATAATCTAGTTTTACTAAATGTTTTCCCCTGTGGGATATGATTGGCAGACTATTTTTGCCACCGATCTCTGAATGCAACATCTTGTAAGTTGTTGTGGAAGCCGTTTACTGTGATGAACACTGAATAGAAAATTGGTGCTCATTTTGTCACTGATAGTATTCTTTAACTCAGGCTTGAACTGCAGCACTGTTTGGCTAACGTGGCCTTTTGTTGCTTGGGAGTATGGCAATGTTTCCACTAAACATGTGTAAATATTACTATAACCTTTATGCAAAAGTTATAGTAATATAACTTTTGCATAAAGTTATATTATGCAACTTTATGCAAAAAAGTTGCATAATATAACTTTTTTGCATAAAAGTTATATTATGCAAAAAACCTAAATGACATTGTAAATGTCATTTAGGTTTTTTTTTTCTCCTTTTATTTATCTTTTGAAATATATTTAGATTAGTCTGTTTTATTTAGAAAGCAGTGGTTACGTGCACTCAGTGAGCAACAGGCCATCTCTTTTATGAAGAACTATGGAATTATACTGTATATTACAGTATTGATGCTTTTTTTTGCCTTTTAATACTGACACATTGTTATACATGTACTTCCATACACTTTTTGAGACCTTGTATTGATTGATCTCTTGGCACACAGGGCATGACATCAATTAAGTCTTTTTAGGCTTTATTGATTAGTGCAAACATAAACCTGAAAAAAACAAATAAACCTGATGTTTTTTTTATTTTTATTGCAGCTATTACAGTCATAAAAATACAAAGTTCTACATCTAACCTGTTGACTTAAACGGAAATAAAATATCCCAAAAGTGGAAAAAATCCATTTCTGTCCTTGAGACTCAAACTTTCCCCGGTGCATCATTGCTTAACCTATATCTCAGACATATTTCCAAATCACAGAATCAGCAAAGATTCCATCTATAATCAAAATACAGCTAAACATAACAGACCTGTTATTGTCAATACAATGTAAACCAATTTTATTCTAAACTGAGTAAATGTAAAAATATCCCCCACTCTAAACCTTCAAGAACTTATTAATCTCACATAGATATATAGAGCCATCTAGTGGCAGTTTATAAGGCCAAAAGTTATATACACAGCAAGTGAAAGAAAATAGATTAATATCACCTAGATGGTGCCAGGGACTTTAGGTCCCAGTCTCTTCCAATCGCCCCTTGATTATTTAAAAAAAAAACCCAAAAAGGATACAGCCACCATAAAATCAGATGCATTTGGAGTGTTTAATAAATTAGTCTAATCTCAAAAGTATCTCACTTCAGCAAAAACACCACAGGGGACAAAATAAAAGATTCAGTTCAGTTCCCTTTCCATGTGCTCACTTATGATGAATATGGGTCCTCAGATTTATACAAACATAGTTGGCAATATGCAATTTATTAAACCAAAGTCAAGATCATAAGCACCAACACAAGTGAATCCAGAAAAATATGCATTACACACATTTGATAAATATGGTTAATTAAAATCTTAATTCAGTAATTACAAGGCACATGCCAATAAAACTCAAGTAAAACCTAAACAATTCCCTGCTCCCACACTTTACCAATTCTCTGAACTACATATAGTAAACACCCATAAAGCCCCCCAATAATAGCAACTGGGTGGAAAGCTTTATTTCAGTTTAAACAATTGCATAATCAAAAATATCTATGATATAAAATAAAAACAAGGGAAGTTATCTGATGGACTGATGAATGACACCGCTAGCTGAACTGACCAGCCTCTCCTTAGCCTTCTTCTTTACAGGATCCATTTCGAAGGACTTCCACAGACGAATAGTTTCATCTCCAGCAACAGTTGCTACAGTTGCATTGTCTGGGCTCAAAACCAAACTGAGAACTCTGTTGTCATGGCCTAAAGGGAAAAAAAAAAAAAAAAAAAAAAAAAAAAAAAAAAAGTTATGCAAGAAGATTGTGAGCAAATTTCTTCATGGTCAGTCAACATTTCTATCAAATAAGGCTCCAGTAGCCTTGTGATCATATTGTATAAATATGATCACAAGTGTAGAACTCAAAGTATCAGCAAATTTGTATAGAAACAATCATGTCCCTTTTCAAATGAAGCATGTTGCAGTAAGTTGCTTAGGCTTCAAGCGCTCCAGACCTGGTTGCTTTTATTCAATGACAGGATGGAAATTAAGAAAATACCAAAACTGCAGCACCAGACATAAATGAATCAATTGGGATAGAGTACAATTTTAGAGTTTATGCATGTAGAGTTGTCCACCTGTAGTCAAACATGGGTAAAGTCAAATTTCTCACTTACCATTAAGTTCTGAAACCTTGCAGAGTGAGGGATACTTCCAAATGACAACATTGTGATGGGCATAGCCATGTGCAGAGACCAATTCTTTGTAGTTGGGTGCAAACACAAGTGATGAGATCTGCATTTTAAGAAACAGATTGTACACTTGGGAAAAGCACAATGAAACATCAGAGTTTATAGACGCATAGTTACCTGCGACTGAGTGTCAAGAGAATTGACACAAGAGCCTGAATTGACATTCCAGATGCGAATGTGGCGGTCACTGGTGCCACCACCAGAGGCAAGAATATTCGACTGCCATGGGCACCAGGCCAAAGCCTATAAAGGAAATGCATTGTAATACTTTAGTAAAGAAGTCAAAAGCTCAAGACATGAGAATCAGAGCAATAACATGATGCTGTTAGACAAGTGTTGCTTTGGTTTAGCCTCTCTAAAACTTTAAGATTGCAATAGAAGAAAATTAATTAAAAGAGCTCTCTTTCCACTCTTCCGTTTAGGTCACGTGATGGCTAAAAGTTCAAGTTCAGATGTGGATTGTACAGCTCCAGAGCAATATGGAGCTATACAGCTCTTAAAAAATTTAGCAATAGCATGTCAACATAAAATTTTGATACATGACAAAATCTTAAGGGTTTATGGTTTAATAGTTCTACAAGGTGTTACTTATATGAAAGGTAAATACCAGTTATGTTTGAAGAATGCTTAGAGTATACTGTGCAGAGAAGAGCCTCACCTTGACAGCTCCCTGATGTTCACTCAAGCGACGGATCAACTGTCCATCACTATTGGAGCTTCCCTCCTGCACGCGGGACCATAAACACACCAAGTTGTCATTGCCTCCACTAGCCAAGTATCGCCCATCAGGTGACCACTTGAGGCCACACACTTCCTGTGAATGACCAGCAAGTGTAGAGATGTGGTGGTTTGCCACCCTCACATCATGGTGGTGAATGTGCCCTGACCTGGAGCCACTGAGAGAACACAGAAAAAAACAAAAAAAACAAAAAAAAAACACAGAAGGAAATTGCGTTACTTCAGGTACTTTTCTAGATGATTGACCAATTTAGGTTTGCGCAAGTGTCAGAGCAACTATACCTGGAAAGAATATAATCATTCCAACTCAGGGAACTAACTCTTGCTGTGTGGCTACTCATGCTGCGCAGGCGTTTCTGATTTTCAACATCCCACAACTGAAAAGAAAAATACTTGCGTTGATCCACGTACTGACAAGCACGTTGCCGAGAATGCACATCCATGGCAACCCTTACCTGAACTTTGCAATCACTGGTTCCAACAGCCAGGAAGCTTCCCTCTTTGGTCCAGGACAGTGAGCAGATATAGTCCTCCTCACGCTCCATCTTCACAAGTAGAGTGATGTCTCCTTGTGAGGCATCCCAGAGGTACACACTATTGTCAAGAGCCACAGCGAGGACATTTCGACTGCTCCAGTCAAGCAGATTTAAATCTGGAACAGAGGGGGGAACTAACGTATGCCAGTCATAAAAGGATGATTTATGTTTTGTGGAAAGATGCAATAGGCATTCTTACAGAAATCATTTCGAAGACCTGGAGCATCTAAGATTTTGTCAGGAGTAGAAGATATGTATCTGGTCTTTTTGAGAGAGGCGGGTGTTGAAACTTGACTGTAGAGGACTTTCAAGTTGTTTTGATAGCCTTAATAAAAAAATAAAAATAGAAATTAACCCAAGTACAATTTAATTGCTTTAAAAATCCAAGCTTGCATGTCTTTACCTTCCGGTGCATTCAGTGGCTTCCCTCCTAGGTGCAGGATCTTTGCATCTTCAATGTTGTATCCGTTCAGTGTCACCGACCAAGCTTTCTGGCTTTCCTATAAACACGGAAAAGAAGAGGACAATAAAATCCTAGACTCCACATCAAGTTTTTAAAGAGGAAGTCTGTCAGACTACTTACTACTGACAAAGCAGGGTTTGCATCAGCTGGTTCATTCTCTTTTGTAAGAAGGAAATTTGCCACGTCCATCTGTTTATTATTCCTTGTGGGTATGAAGCGATCGCCTCCCATCTTTGATGGGGTTTTCTTGTTTTTACCTGAGGAAGTTGCACACACATTTACAAACGCCCTCATTGACACTTTAAAAAAAAAAAAAAAAAAAAAAAAAAAAAAAAAAAAAAAAAAAAAAAAAAAAAAAAAAAAAAAAAAAAAAAAAA